>JAOCPS010687659.1:0-10640 GCA_025505425.1 Graphium colonna | reverse complement strand
GTGCGCTCATATATTTGCTTGCAGGTTGTTAGGGGATTTTTTTCGCGGAATATTGCTAATTAAACAGTCTTATAGAAGAGTATAAATTTGATCTGCCTACTTGATTTTTCGCTGTACCATCCTAAGGTCGACAAGGAGAAAACGCCATTGGCATTAAGTCCACCTTTGTACAAAACATCCTATATAAATTATAAATAACATGATACGTACGTTTATTTATTTGAAGAGACAACCAAACATATTTGAACGCATTAGTTGTCTTCAATTCGTTACTCTTGTCTTTACCTTTGTGGCTTATGATGTAAGGCTGTATTTTAATTATATATGTCGACATCCAAGTTTCGGGGAATCCAAGCAATATATCGCTATTAATATCCAACGATTCAGAACCTTTGAGAATATTATGCTCAAAGATCGGAGAATCTATTATTATATTAATTAAACACCCTCTTATAATCCTAAATATGTTACGTTCAAGTTACGAAGGAAGGATAAACAAAGTAGGTACTCATATATTTCTGAATTCCTTGTAAATTGCAAATATTTTTTGAAACGAACTTTTTGACCGACTTCCAACAAATTTATTTTTACAGAAAATTACAAAAGCCGATTTGGAACGCCTTGAAAATGTACTTTCGAAACATATCTTCTCCGTTACTTTGATTTTAAAACAAACTACTGTACCAATATATACAACAAAATTGTGGAACTATTATATTATAACCCAACCAATAAAGTATAATAGGGTATCTATTAGATAAATATGAAATACTTAAATCAGTACATAAGTGGCAGAAATAAGTGCGAACATTCCTAAATTCTGTTATTTTGATTTAAAAAACAAACTACTAAACCGATTTTTCTGAATTTTTTATCGGACCATTTTGGGAAGAATACGAAATCAGATCATAAACGAATTTGTAAAATCGGTTCATAAATGACGGAGATATTCGCGAACATATAAAAACATCCGAATTGAGAACCCTCCTCCTTTTTTGAAGTCGGATAAAAAAAATTAAGGTTCTCGATTCAACAGTATGTTTAGTTCTTTTTGTCGTATGTATCTTTGCTGATATCTTCGCAAGTTACGAACCGATTTTCAAAATTCTTTTTTTTATTGGAACGATACAGTTTCTTTTTTAAATAAAAAATACCGAAGAATTTGTTTCTCGACGTTCACTTCTCAGGAGTTTGCTTTTTTCAGTGAAAATATTTATTTACAATCTTATTACATAACCTATTCGTATTAAACCCTTTTAATTCATTTTTATGGCCGGGTCTTTGTATAATACTGGTAGACACAGAGTAGAGTAGAGTGAAATGACATAAGAGAAATGAAATGTTTTTTTTAAATGGTTACAATGTACATTAATGTGACCTGATATGTTTAAAGCTGCCATAGTATAGCGTCAATACTCTAAAACATCATATGAAGCTATACTATGCCTGTATATCGACGACGGAAAAAGTATTTGCTGTAAACCTAAAAAAATCATAAAAAGTTTTTTCTATATAATTTTAATCGGGAAAAAATACTGCGTCGATAGGCCTGGCTCCTATATTTCTAGGATGAAAAAAACACTTACTACGTGTATTTTTCAAACAAAACTAGTGCCTTCTTTGCTGTAAGTTTACCAAAAACTAGTGTTTTTAGACATTTGTGGCTTATAGCAAAATAAAGTTCAATGATTGATCAATTTGTTGCTTACGCCATTCTCGCGGCCAGTGAAATCATAAGCCAAAATTGTAAGGCTAGAATCAACCTGTTCCTTTACGAAGTTTCTGTAGTAAATATACTTAACGCAATATAATCAAAAATATTTCAGTTTACTGGTTATAGCATTTTATGGGTCCGCCAAAAAACTCGTGTCCTGTAACCCTAAAAAAAGGTAGAAATAATTACTTTAAAAGAACATTTTATACTTATTATGAAAAAGGTCGAAAAATAAAAATACGTTTTTAAATTCATGATCCTACGATATATGGTTTTTGAGTAACTATTCTCTTTTTCAAATTTTAAAAGAGATTTTACGCTCTATATATCGATTTCACGTTGATATATCTTGTTAAAAAACATATAGGGATGTATATTATGACGTCATATATGACGCAATCAGCTGTACAATTAGTGACAATTGGCGAGCTGTTAGCGAGCGCCGGAAATCGAATTTACTTGATTGATTGACGGCCCAGCGTCAAATCAATTTAGTTGATTGTTTTGACAAAAGGGATAGTGTTGTCTATGACTGTCGGCTAATATGAATGTGAATTTTTGGATGTTTGTTACTGCACCCCAAAAAAATGGACTGCAATGACAAACAACATTTGACATAAAAAATATTATGAGCTTAATAAGCATATAAAAAATTTAAAAAAAATCAAGCGGGTCAAAACAGCGGAGAGTAGTTTAATTATTAGAAAAGTTTTTTTTTTATATGAAAAGGACAAACAAACCGACGGTTCACCTGATGGTAATTGATTCCGTTGCCCATAGATACACGCAACATCCGAAAGTTGCGAGTGCGTGGTTAACCTGGGAAATTGGATAGAATAGGTTTATAGAATAGAATGGAAAAAGAAAAATGTGGACATGGTCATCCGGCATTCCCAAAAGTTATCCATACTTTATTTTATGCCAGCTTCATCAAGGGTGGCGGTACTTTATGGACATAAGAACTTACTCTTTTCGTACTGTAGATACTTATAAATTTTTAAATAAAACCAAAAATGTGGAGTAGTTAATAGGCCGTGTTTTCAAATTTATGTTCAGCTACTGTTTGTTTCAAACTAGACTTCATACTTCTTTCTTCTTCTTCTTTCTCAGCCCATAGCCACTCAATGCTGAGTGTTGGCCGTTTCCAATGCACTCCAATCTTTACGGTCTTGAGCCTTTCCGATCCAGTTCCTCCTCACTATCTTTACCAGGTCATCGGTCCATCTCATTGGTTGCCTCCCCACGTTTCTGTGACCAGTTCTGGGTATCCATTCCAGCACCCATTCTCTTTGCCCCATCTGGTGTCGTTCTGCGACATATGTGGCCTGCCCATTTCCACTTTCTACCTTATACATTTTGACCTATATCATTGCTCTGGTAAACACTTTGTTTTAATACAGAAAAATAAACACTAGAAAGCCGAATGAAATCCTAAATATATTTTTAGTTCTAATTTGCTTTATGTGCACCTTCATTTTTCTCTGTATCATCTAAGGTCGAGTGGGAGAAAATGCCATTGGCATTAAGTCCACCTTTGTAAAAATTATTGTGGATAAAAATTAAATAACAAAAGATATATAGATATTATCTATAGTGAACAAGTGGACACGCAGCCGCAGCTAGGCTACGGAGGTGGTCGAAATTATACTATAGAAATTACAGATAACATGATACGTAGGTCCGTTTACATGAAGGAACAAACAAACACATTTGAACACATTAGTTGTCTTGAATTTGTTACTACTGATGTTACCTGTGTGGCTTACGATGTAAGACTAACGTAAGCATTGTAAATCGGAGAATCTATTATTATATTAATTAAACACCCTCTTATGATCCTTAATAGCATGCTCAAGTTAAAGTTACGAGGAAGAATAAACAAAGTACTCATCAAATTGCAAAATATTTTAGGAGACTAACTTTTCAACCGACTTCAAAAAGAGGAAGGTTCTCAATTCGATTGTATGTTTCTTTTTCGTATGTATCTTTGCTGATATCTTCGTTATAAACCAATTTTCAAAATTCTTTTTTAATTGGAAGTATATAGTTTCTTTTTTAAATAAAAAAAAAACTGAATAATTTGTTTTATCAGCGTTCGCTCCTAAGGCATTTGAAATTTCGCTGTTTTGTGTAAAACTAATTATTTACGATCTTATTACAACCTTTAAATTATTTATAAATACTAATCGGTTTTTATTCATTTTTATCACCGGATCTTTGTACAATACCGCACAGAGTAATAACATTAGAGAGATGAAATGTTTTGTTGAAATCTTTACAACGTACATTAATATGACATGATTTGTTAAAAGCTGCTATGTCTATGATGTTTTAGAGTATTGTAGCGTGGACGCTACAATACTCTAAAACATCATATGAAGCTATCCGTAGCCTAGTAGTATGTCCCCGTGCTTTGTGAACCGGAGGTTGTGGGTTCGAATCCCGCAGGGGTACAATAACTTTGTGTTGTTGTTTCTTGGTCTCCCATCGGGCTATAAGAGTAAATGAATAGAGAGTGCACCTGTATCTGCGCGTATGCTTGTGCATTATAATATCACCTGCGCAGTTGGCTAATCTCGGAGTAGATTGGCGGCCGTGGCCGTAATTCGGTCAGGAAGACTATATGTCTGTATATGTCGTATTTGCTAAAAGCTTTAGAAGTCGTAAAAACTATATCGTATAATCGTATGTTTACGTATACCACCGTGATTTATGAACCAATTTTAAAAATTATTTTTTTAGTTATATTGGGGTATTCTTTCGAAATTGTCCCCTAAAATTTTCAGAAAAACCAATTCAGCAGTTTTTCTTGTAAATCAAAATAATCTTATTGCTTTCATTTGTATTTGTGCGCATCTGCGTTCTTTATAAAGCAATTTCAAAACACCTTTTTTATATGATAGAGCATTCTTCGTAGATAGTCCTATAAAATTTCTAAGAACATGATTTATTTGTATGTTTTTTAAAAACAAATAACAAAATTTAGCAATGCTCTTACATATCTCCGCAACTTATAAACCGATTTGAAAAAATATTTTTTTATCTTATAGGGTACACTTTCACAATATTCCCACAAAATAATTTTGAATTGCTATGCGGCAATCCCAAAAGTCATGCATACTTTTTATGTCGATATTTTAAAGGGTGGTTGTAATTCCCAGAGCCGTAGACGTAGCAAGAGTTGTAAGAAGGTGTTATGCTCTACCATTTCTTGTCAGCCATGGTCTAAAATAGCTGTAACTTTATTTATGTCGAATTTATAAAAGGCGGTTGTAATTCCCGCGGCCGTAGATGTCGCAAGAGTTGTGAGAAGATGTTATGCTCTACCATTTCTTGTCAGCCATTGTTTTAAAAAAAACTGTAACAGATTAACAGTTCTTTGGCTGCCAGTTTATAAATAAATAGGCGACGTCGTAAACATATAACCTTTTATCAAATTAAAATACTGAACTAACAGTGCATTGTAGTGTTGTTTGTACACTGTTACCCGTCTGTCATCACCACATTGTTCACTCGACTCGCATGACTCTCGTGAGGCACGTTTGCACTTTCCACTCCAGATGCTACGAGATAGGATGAGCTGGCTTAATTTATAATAATGATTAAAAAAACATTAATTTCAGACACACACGTAGCAGTCCATAAAAACAAAGTAATAATAAAAAGGAAAACACAAACTTTACGCCACATGTTGGCGTGTCCACATAGCCAATAATGAGTTCATTGCTACTCTATCAGCAATGAGTTGCAAGGAACTGGGGACGCTGCCCCACATCGGGGATGCTGCTCTCATTCTTATTATTGCGGCAGAGCTGTCGACACCGATTTCTACAAACATCCCTGATTCACTACAGAAGCATGGTTATCCCAACAGGACCATGATCCCATTGGTGTATCGCATCTATAATAGAATGCCACAAACAATATTAAGCTCAATTTTTTATAAATTTAAATGTATAATTAAAAATACACTTTGAAGTTAAGCTTATTATAGGATTGCTGAATACTTTGATGACACAACTGTATGGTCATAGTACTGCTGTTACTCGCGTAGATTTAATCATTGTATATGTGCAAAATTGTAAGACAACATAATTTTAAAAAAGCAACTGCTGAGTTTCTCGCCAGCTCTTCTCAGTAGAATCTGCTTTCCGAGCTGGTGGTAGCTTACAATGAACGAATCTCTATGTAAAACTTGACCTTTCATAAGAACGCGCAAGCACCTATGTGAATAAACATATTTTGATCTTGATTTTGTAGCGTACCCGCATGAACTGTAAGCCCTCTGCATATGCTTGACCCATAAACTGCACCTATAAAGGGACTGTCAGTAGGCTTCAAAAGGTGTAATTTATATGCGACGCTACTTGATTCTGAGTTTCATAGTTTCACAAGCTCAGTGCGTCTGTATCGAATTCAGACATGGGGAGAAAATCTAATCACATTAGACAGGGGTCGTTAGTTTGATTTAAAGGATGGAACACAAAGAGATTGGGACCCAGATAATTGGTAAATAGAAAAAGGTATTAACCAGTCAGATATTGTATCTAGCTAGATTCCAAACACTATAATTTGTGAGGAAAATCTCCAATCCTCAAACATATTCTAGTTTTTCAAGATTTTATTTAGTTTCACCTGTCCTGTTGTCTGCGTTTCTGTAATCTAATCAATATAAATAAAAGTTTATTTTTTTATATTGCGTGACAATGCAATATTCTAATGATTTGAATCTGATCTGATAATAAAGCTGGATGGTGACCATAGGAACTCGTTTGATTAGTTTTGAGGAGCATTTCCATAACAGCTTGTTTTAAAAATATATCATTTAATATGAATTTATTAATAGATCATGTAACTTACACATCATTTACATCTTAGAGTTCACTGTTCAATTTAAAAAAAAAACATTTTTGATTGTTTTTGTGTGAGAATGTATCAAACATTCTTTAAAAATTTCCTATTATTAACACTTGATAGAAACATGATAATTCTTATTTTAAAACGCCGCCATTTCTGAAACACTTATCTTCATCTATATCCTCTGATTGGTGAAGCAACGTCCAAAAACACTAAGCCATAGAGTCAGTTAGTTGGTGAAGATATTCCTTCTAGTCCAGCAATAGGAAGAATATCTTCACCATCTTCCTGGAAACTATGTAATACAGAATCAAGTAGCGTCGCATATACATTACGCTTTTTAAAGCCTACTGCCAGTCCCTGAATACCAGGTCGCTCAGAAAGTACTGCGTAAAAAAGTTTTTATGTATGAGAGACTGTCCAGTTAATAGTTAATTTAAAAATATGATTACTTATAAGTAAAAGTATGTACGTTCCAAATGTAAAAATTCCCTCCAAATTTTTTGCGAGCTAATTAAAATTATCGTGTCTCGTCGAGAACATTTTCACGCTATGATTTTTTACGATTTAAATGTCGCCTGAAACCGGAAGAATCATACGAAAGACTTCAAATGGCATTCATGGATGAAGGCCTTTCTATGAAAACCGTGTATTGTCGATATAATGAATTTAAGCGGGGTCGACAAACTTTGAGGGATGAAGAAAGAAGTGGTCGCACTTTGACGGCTGCTACGGAAGAAAACGTGCTAGTAGTGAAAAATTTGATGCAAGACAATAGACGACTTACATGCCAAGCGAATCAGCATATATTGCAGATTGGATCAGGAAGCCTTTGTGAGATTCTACACGTACATCTACGGGTATGTAGAATAGTTTCACGTTGGGTGCCGCACAACCTCACGGATGTTCAGAAGCAGGCAATGGTGGAATGGTGCCATGATATGATAGATAAATTTGAAGGAGGCTAGTCTAAGCGTATTTACGACATCGTTACATGTGATAAATTCTGGATTTATCAATACGATCCAGAAACAAAGCGCCAGTCGACGGTTTGGGTATTTCAAAACGAATCAACGCCTACCAAAATATAGCGATCTAGAAGTGGGGAGAAGATTTTGATCACAAGCTTTGTCATTTTGACTGGCCACTTGGTGTCAATTCCTTTACGAAACCAAAGATGCATTAACGCCGAATGATATAATACCAAATGCTTAGCAAAAATTGTCTCTGCTGTGAGCAATAAGCGATCAAGCACAAGAGTCCGTAGGCTAATGCTCCACCACGACAATGCACCCACCCACATCGCAATTAAAACTTGGGACTTCCTGGACAGTACACCGGCCAAACTATTGGGTTACCCGCCTTACAGCCCTGACCTATAATTATAAATTAGAGCAGCTCACCCTATCTCTAACAATCTGAAATGGAAAATGCAAACGTGGATCGCGGGAGTCATGCAAGTCGAGTGAACAATGTGAGTGCTCTAGTAGAACAGGTAACGATGTTCAAACAACTCCAAAATGCATTGTTTGTTCAGTAGCTGAGATTTATATGAGCATGTATATTTATGAACTCGTCTGTGTAAGCACAAACTGGCAGATAGAAAACAACCGTATACGAGGTCGTTTTTTTTTTGAAATATTTTTTTTGGCGTTAATAAAACAGTTAACCTGAATTTTAAATTAATCAAATTTAGAGACATAATCGCGGATTATTTTTTAATTTTATCACGTAACGTTTTGAATCCTTTACAGCTTTCATGGTCACGGGTAGGACTAAGGTATTATACGTCCTAGAGTATTTGGAGTCCAATCCTGCATACCGTTAGCTTGAATATACAATTTAGGTCAATTCACACAGTAGCTACTCATGATATCTTTAGGTCTTGCAATGTAAGGAAATCCGTAAAGTTGTTTAATTAAAAATGGCTAATAATTGCGTAAGTCTCAGAAATAATATAGTTTACATGAAGTTAAATGATTACCACCGCCCATGTATACTAACTAAATTTGAAAAGTTAGAAAGGTAGAGCATAACATCTTTTCAAAGCTTTTGCTGCACTTCAACGGTCAAGCTCTCCCGGTGAATTACCACGGCCTTTTACAAAGTCAGCATTAAATAAAGTATGCATAACTTTTAGGGGTTGTGAGGTGGCCATTCCTACTCTTCACTTTTCCCGCTTCCTTCCCCTCCAAATCCTTAATCCTAACCCCATCCTATCCAATAATTCCCCTTTTTCTAATTTCCAAGCTTGACAACGCATTCAACTCTCCGAATGCTGCGTGTGTCAATGGGCGATGGTATCGCTTAACAACAGGTGAACCGTCTGTTTGTTTCTCTTCACCTTGGTGAGATGCAGAATGAATCTGTGCAAAGTCGTAATGGTAAAAGAATATGGTGGTCCTGATAATTAAATCCAGAGAGAGATCTAGGATGAATCACTACCTTGTGTACTTATATAAATGTCCACAGGAATATTTGCTGAGTTCATTTGGAGGCTTTGGATCTTTTTTATACTGAAAGACGATCTTTGGATACTTTATTTATTTAAACGGCATTCTGTTCCAATCCAAATATGCTCCTCACCATGTATCTGTCCAAGTAATGTTTATATTCAAGGTTGGTAATTTCTTCAAATTTTCCGGTCGTCCTAGCCTGACAGTTGCTTGACGTATTATAACTCACCGCTTGCTTGTCAATGTATACATTAAAATTATTTATTAAATCTAATATGAATTCGTTAGGCGGTTCCTAATATATTCTCTTAATCTCTCTGCCTCTCTTATTATTTTATATTCTTCTTATTTTATATTCTCTTAATTATCAAGAAGAAACGTGAAGCCTTATACATTGCCAAAACAAAGAACAATCCCAATCACAGAACAAACAATAAAACTAACTCCTTCATGATAAAAACTGCAAAATGTATAAATAATTAACTACGTATAGATACATTTCATTTTTTCTGCAATAACCAAAAAATTCTTATAAAAAATTAGAATTTTTTTTAGTTATTACGATAAACGCTAATGATGTTATTTAATTTTTTTCTCGATGTATTAGTACTTTGTAATTTCTTTTCAATTGTATTTTTTGTGTTGTTATATGATCACATTTCAAAATATCTTCAGGCTGAAATTTTTTTTTTACCTAACTAGTAATATTTTATGGGTAACCGTTAACTCTATAAGTGAAAACAATCGGAATAAAGCGAAATAATATTGATGCACAGATTTACCATCAAGCATTGGAAGTCACCCATATTTTAGCCATCTCGAGAAATTATGTTAAATGCAATTTTTCCGCATATTTTTTTTTTTAATAAAAATTTCAAACCTCTAGACATCTTATTTTACACAGTTTTTGTTACATATTGACCTAGATCTCTTAAGGCATCAATAAAGCTTTCCTATAGAAATAAAAAAATCCTCCTGAACGACTTTGGCGGCGGCCAATCTAATCAGATATCAGCAAGTGGATACAGGTGCACTCTCTTCCTTTACTGCCAAAGAGACAGATATCTGATACGACTGTAGAGCAATCAGGCATATTACCGACTTTTTACACGCCCTTTCGACACATGGATCATCTTTCTTTTCAGGCAATCGGGTGATCACCCCGGATTGCCCTAATCCAATTGTTATCCCACGGGATTTGAAGGAACGACTTCCGGTTTACAAAGCAAGGGTCACCACTAGGGTACGGAGGCGGTTGGAATTATACTATAGAAATTATAAATAAGGTGTTACGTACATTTATTTATTTGAAGGGAAAAGCAAACATTTGAACGCATTTGTTGTCTTCAATTCGTTACTCTTTACCTTTGTGGCTTATGATGTAAGGCTGTATTTTAATTATATATGTCGACATCCAAGCTTCGGGGAATCCAAGCAATATATCGCTATTAATATCCAAAGATTCAGAACCTTTGAGAATATTATGCTCAAAGATCGGCGAATCTATTATTATATTAATTATAGTTACGAGGAAGAATAAACAAAGTACTCACTAAGCCTCCAAATATTTTTGGAGGCTAACTTTCCAACAGACTGCAAAAAGAGGCAGTTTC
>JAOCPS010687548.1:0-10640 GCA_025505425.1 Graphium colonna | reverse complement strand
AAAGTAAAACATGATATATATAAGGTTGGATTTACTAATTAAAAAATAAAAACGGCAATAGAGAGCTGAAAAGATTTTAAAATATGACTACTAAAATCTTTTAGCTAAAAAGATCCAACATTTTGGGAGCTCTGATGCCAAAGACGAACACAGAAACGTGTAACCGGTGTTTAAAATTGCATGCTTAGCCGACGTAAAATTCGTAACAGAACTGGTAACTACTTGTATTAAGATCTAAGAGCAAAACACTTGTTAAATGGAAATGTTGCATTTTCGAAAAATATTCAAGAAATAAATTCGAAAGAGGTCAGCACAAAATGTTTTTGCACAGAGCATCGGATGATAATGAATAGCTCGTTTTAAGGCAGCAATTGTGCTATTAGCGCTTCGTGAATCAGCCTGCAACTGCCATCGCACCAGTGGTAATTGTACTACAGCTTGCAATTGCTACTGCGGTTGACGCATTCATTGATCTTAGAGAATAGACTTCATGCATTTGTTTCGTTCTGAGCCAATATTTATTTATTTGAAACACATAGTACAAGTACATTAAAGCTTTATGTTCATCTAGAAATGTATGTATAGAGATTTCCTTATATGTCAGTTTAAACGTTGATATACAAACCATAGATAGTCTTCAACTAGATAGCATAACGCCCTCCATAACGAAACGAATAACATCAACATGCAAATAGTCATTAGTATCAACTGGCACAGCGGCTATATTGAATTTGCTGGAACGTCAAAATTAAAAGAGCTGCATCTCTAAATAAAAATCCAATGGTGAGATTCGATTCTGTTTTTAAGTAAAATTAAATTATTTTACGGATTAAAACTGATAACATGGATAATCGCTATATAATAGGGAAATCCTGTTAAAATAATCAATTTTTATGCTTCAGCCGTTATTTCGTAACTTAATATTAGGTCCTTACTATGAAATTGGCGTTTTGTAAGGGAGTAACAACAAAGTCGATTTTTTCAAAATATATTATATTATTACTTATTAAATGAAAGTATGTAACATTGCTATTTATGATATCCTATGAGATTCGCTTTGAATTCCCTCGTTGGTTTAATCGTTCGTACAAATCGAAAACTACAGAAAGTATTTGAATATCAGCTTCCAATTAGATCCAGTGAACGTCGATAAGCGATTGGCAGAGATCCAGATTGCTGTTATCTTGTTTATAGGGGTCCAACTATTAGCTCTTAATCCAATGCCGTATCTCTTAAGTCTATTACATTGAACATTTTGACGACAAAGGTGTTGTTTCAGAACCCATTAGTTTTAGTATTTAAACTATTATTTTATGTGTAACTTTAATGACATCGATTGCCGCTTCAATTCCCGGCGTCGTTAAGCAAACGATCAAGACAATCAGAAACATCGAGTTGCATCTATTACTATATTATTTCTCATTTTGTTGCCTGTTTATTAATAAGTTAAAGGTTTTACTTATACAAATATTTTAAATACTTTTAAAGTTATAATTAAAATAATAAATTGTTATTTAGGATTTTTATAAAATTTGGAAAACCTACAAATAAAGGTTCACATGCATATGTCAATTGAATTGCTCTTAACAATGTCTTAAAGTCTTATAAAAAATCTATATATCGTGGAAATATTAAGTGGGTATTCCGTAAACTTGAAACTTACTTATATGTACTCCAAGATATCATAACTGACTAAGGGGCCTTAATGATAGGAGATCGAAACACTATCTCTCTTATTTGAGGGATGTGAGAAGTTCGATTCCGTAACAGATTTCATGAGGACATTTATACATTAAATTTATTAAGTAATATATTAGTTGAATTGATTCTATCGTTTGTTTAGTTTCCTATTCACATTAAATGCTGAATATAATACGACTTTCTAGCCTGCGTTTGATTTATCTTTAAGTCGCAAGGATTAGATAGATTTGAACTATCAAATCAAATTACTACGTAAATATATAGCTTTTGATATGTGACAGAATATGCTTAATAGAATTTTTAGAAATTAGAATATTCTTTATTATTCTTTTGTCCATAAAAAGTTCATAAGTTCAGGCAAATACAAAAGCTCTTCCACTTATAGGGAATATATTAGATCACACTCAGATCCTGGTTAAAAACAACGGGTTAAAGATTTTTTTAAGCGATTTAACGTGGTTTCAAATTCCAAACGGTACAGTATGTGTGCTTTTTTAACGTGGGGAAGTCCTACATAGGATACCCAATCGCCTGAGGTGAGGGTCATTAGGTTATGTTGGATTCCTACCGACTAAAACCCCAAGGTTAACGCCAATTTGATTTGGTAAGGGGTCAGGGATTCTCCTGAAGAAACGCAACCGCGACAGTATGTGTGCTATCCAACTTAGTTCATTTCAGAATGAAAAGCGAGCGTAAATACGATTGTTATGCAATAACGACTACGTAATGTTTACTACTTAAACTTTCTTAATTAAGCTAAAATAAACAATAAGCATCGTAGTTGGAACATATAATGCAAGAAAAATTTCTGCAGTAATTTGACCATTGGATTGTGTGGCACGTCACTACGACTTGTTTCTAAAATGCGCTTTTAATGGTAAGAGGTCATTTTTGGGGTCGCTTTGAAAGCGATTCGCGCTCATGTGGTACGTACGTGCGACGTCGACCGCAAAGAGACTGCTGTCAAATTCGTTCCCAACAGAGTATCAAAAATAAAATATTTTAACGCTCTCTTATTTTGTATTGTATAGTATATATTTGAATACTCACTTTTATTAAACTGAAAAAAAAAGAATGGGCGTAATTTTAAGAACTTCTTAAAATGTTCGTAGTATAGAGATATAATTCGAGTATAATAGACAATGACATGTTCAAAATTTATCAATTAAACTTTTTTACTGTTTACAGGGTGCTTTTCTTTACAAGAAACATGTTTATTTTCACAGACAATTACAAAAACTGACTTCAAACGCCTTAAAAATGTTCTTTCGAAACATATCTTATCCCTTCTTTGATTGAAAAATATTTTATTTTTCGTGAAATCTGTTTTACTTGCTATTTTAAAGTACTAGCTTAATTTAATACAGGCCTACCAGTAAAACCCTAGTGGCAACACTAATAAAATGGGGCATATATCATATTTGTTTTTGTTAAGTATCTCAATTGCTTCGTTTGTTTTACATACTGATTCATAGTATAATATTATCTTACCTTATATTTCACAAATAAAATATGTTACTTCTTTATTGTAATGTAATAGAATGTTTCTATTACACATAAATAAATTACGATCAATGTTTTAATATTAAAGGAGAAAAATGAAATTACTATGAGAAAAAATAAACTTGTGTTATGATTTCATGATTTAATTTTGATTTTATTAGATTAACAGTATTTGTCAATAGGTATTAAGCATAGCGATTCCGCATTGTTTAAAATTGTATTTTAAGATAAACTCCACAAATATTACCCACCACCATTATTATTTTGAATTAGATTAAGTATTATTTAAATGCGCATAATCAGCCTAATAATTTTTATTTGTTTAACTGAATAAATTACGATTTATTTCACTTAATTAACCTATTAAAATTGTGTTTACAATGATAGCGCCTCAAGATTGTTTAGCCCTACCCGATACTTCTTGCGTTTCGTATGTGTGCCGTGCTCACACGTTGGTGTGTTTTACCTAAACTCGATCGTTACAATTTTGAGAACAGGCTCTTAATATCAAAAGCTTATTCTTATGATTAAATATATTCGCTGATTATGAATTAATGATTCGAGATCTAATATCGATATTTTGTTTATACATTATTTAAAACTACTACTAATAACATATTGATGTAAATACTGGAAACCGCGGTTCGAACTAACAGATCATGATAGCAAAGTGCAATGTACCCGAACTGCTCAACTCTGTAAGATCGCTTTCTCATAATGACATGTAACGTTAGTATCCTTCACGTTTTCTCGTACTCTTCTGAGAATGTTGCTCTTACGTAAATGCGTGTTTAATCACCTGCCTCGCGACAACGTAAGCTCTCGAGAGTTCTTTGTCCTTTGTCTTGTATTTACACGTATACAACTAAATCATTTCGAAATATAACTTTATTACTCGCTAAATTATCGATTATACGATAATTATACATGAGAAAACATTAGTCAAAAAATTTAATTCTGGTATTGTAAACATTATTTCAGTACGTTATTTCTACAATGACATTGATTGACATATATTTATAGGTTTTACAATATAAATTTGAAATAAATAATGTTTTTATTAATGAATTCTCAACGTGATAAAAATAAGAGTCCCAAGGCCGCACACATAGCAAAAAATTATAAACAGTAAATTATGTCTTGCTTGTGAGGCTGCTGAATGACCACTCGTATTCTAGCTTTCCGTACAGCATTTATACAGCACCGTAACTTTTGGGTGGTATCCAGTACTTAAGATCTGGTCAACCGCCTACTCTCTTCCCAAATTTACTTTTTAGATTAAGTTTTCATCGGATTAGAAGTTTTTACATGAATATGGGCCACTGTCTGAAAAAATCTTTTCACACAAAACCACACACCAGGATATCACTGAACACTAGGTCGGATCAAAGAAATTCCCTTCATATTAGATTGCTCAGTTCCAATGCCTCTGCTGCTATTAAAGCAGAGACTCTTAATACTTACCCCAGTAGAGGTCATATAAAATTTACTTGTAGTGCAACATTTCACTATTCAATATTAATAAGTACTCGTTCGTTTACAAACATTCTAATATATCGCTGTAACCTCAAAAATAAGCAACATCAAATTAAGCAACTATTTTATAGGTTTTAGGACCTGTAATACAATGTTCAAACTCAGTAGCAATAGACTTGGAAATACCCTACAAAAGTTAAAAACTTAATATAATAAATAATATTGTGACTACAATTATAACTATGCTCAGTGTTCTTGGTATTGATTCTTGTTATGCTTTTTTGTATGATTTCGCCAAATATTATGAACAAAAATGTATATATATAAATAAGACTGTAATTGTAAGCCAGTATACTCGTAATTTGGAATGAAAGATAAAAAAAAATATCCCTTACTCTTGATGCATTCTTTAGTTAAAATGTAATAATAAAATTGAAAGTGTTCGCTGCAGGGCATAAGTGAGGGTTTAGTACTTGTTTGAGTCACATAGAAACGGAATCTAAAATATAATTATGAGGCGAATAAAACTAATGTGGATTTCCAACAGGATTGTCGTAGTCACGGCAACCAGTACTACTGCAACGGTACCACCAATTTTACACACCGCTGGCCTCCACCCATGTTGCACGAAGCGTAGGTGGCCATGGAGACTAGACTCGTAATATGTTAAGTGATTAGTTTTCTAAACGTCAAAAGTTTTTTTTTTATTAGTTTTGGTAACAATAGTTACTTTTAATAATCTTTGATCATTTATACATTTAAAATGCTAATCCGCAAAAGATAACATCTACTACTATATCAATATTGAATAAACTTTTTGTCTCTAAGATTACTCCAAAAACTAACAAATGATAAATTTCCAAGCTATACTGGCCTATCAAATCGTCCAAACATAGTCGGCGAAGTCCTAAAAAAACATACGTTTCCTTGATTTCAAAAAATAAATATAGCTAACTTATCAAAACAAAGGAGAGAATATAAGCAACTGAGTAACTATCTTTGGTTTATTTTAGAGGATAAAACAGTAGCATTTCGTCTTCTGACTTCGACGTAGATCCATCGTTATTGCGTTTTGGAAACTCCATTATGTATTTACTTTCCTTCGATATCAAGAAAGTAAGATTTTTTTTATTAAACGCTACCCTTATTATAATATCAAAGTCTTGTGTTACAAGGGCGTTTTACAAACATAAATCGCACAAAAACCACCAGATCCGAAACAACTATTCGTAGGTCGTACAAATATTTGTTCCGTGTGGGAATCGAACCCACGACCTGCGACGCCGCAGCCAATGTCTTGGCAACTTTATATCGTGCAATTAGTATTCATTCTTACAGTAGCCACATTATGCATTCATTATTTAAAATTTTTAAATAATAGAACTTCACAGTCTTTTCAAATTCACAAAGCTAGGTATTCAATCAATACCTAACAAAAGCAACGATTTCAAAAACCTATAAAATTATGAACTCCTAATCTTTTTGCATTGCCCAAAGACTAGGCAAAACAATAAAAAAGGTTGTGATGTTAGTGAATCAAAAATAGGTTTTCGAATAAAGATTTAAAAGCAAACATCCTTTTACTGAACCTGTTCATTAGAGGATTACGAAACGAAATGTCAAACGGTTTCTAACAATTAGTTTTGGAGTTAAAGCTAACGAACCAACTTATTTCAAATAAACATAACCATAGCGAATAACTGAGTCGACATTGGCTAGCTTTAATATATGTGACACCAACGAGTGTAGACATGCTATCCATTGTGTTTAAGATCTTAAGTGACAATATTCCCCCTATTAAATATATCATGCATGTATCTCAAAACAGCTGAGCCAACATATTCTACGGGAAATCCTGATTTCTTACAATTTGATTGCGGAGCCCCGAGCGGCGACGCTCATCATAAAAATTGAAATAGGTTCTTTTATGGATGAAAAAGAGGCATCAAAAAAAATATGTTTTTGTTGAACATTCAACGTTTTCTTGGTATGTACAGCCAAATAAATACAATTACAAATAAAATGTTCAACGCTCAATCAAAACTATAAATGTTCACACAAACCGTAAACATACAATTCTCATGGTTACTTAATTTGTTTAATAAAACAATTGTTGTTTGTTACAATAACCCTGTTCTTAAACCTAGCAATAACATTTATTATTTTCCTTAGTAAAATGTCTTTAAAAAATGAGTGTCCAAGCTACGTATTGAAAAGTGATTAAAATCGCCTTTAATTGATCAGTAACGTGAAAATTAATTTTCTTGACCTGAACAAGAGGAAGAAATTGTAAAAGGGGAAATTGAATAAAAGGATTTCTTTCTCGAAGAGCGAGCTAAAGGGGCTCCGTTACGAGACAAAGACGATATTATTGATGAAGGCTCTGGAAAGTTCATAATTCATAGAAAACCTAAAGTAATATCTATACTTATAATAAAATTTGTACATAGAATACATTTATTAAAAAATAATGTAAACAGTATTTATATCGAACAAGTTTTTTAGAATTTGTCCGTCAGAAAACCTACTGCCTGAAATTGTATGCGGTTTTGACAGTTAAAAGTTTATGTGCATTTCATTTCTTTCGTGTACATAAAAGAGTAAAAGTAAATGTAGATTTATCATAGAATAAGAAAAGCAAATACATTCTAGCAATCTTTTCATTTTACTAATTTAAGCTCATCAGTGGAATCTCAGAAAGCTTTCAGATGATACTTTAAACAAATTGCTGTGCTAAAATGCGAAACAAGCGAAATGACACTGAATCTTGGCACCTTTATAAAGCGATATTCTCTGTCAGGTTTGTGAGCCTTAAAAGTCTATAAATTCATATATTGTCAAATTTATCACGATTAACTGGTTTTCAATATATCGAAAAATTAATTTCATGAACGTTTGCTAATATTTGAAAATATACATGACCTGTTTATTACCTTTAAAGGTATCTAAAAGTTCAAAAATAATTTATACCTAATACCGGAAGCTAGCTTTTTTTTAATTTAAAATGCATTTCGGGAATTCATTTGTATTATTTATTTATGACGCGGTGGTGGAATTTGGACCGAAAACGAGTCAAGAACTAACCATAACACTGCAAGACGTAAAGACACCATAAGTAGTTACTGCGTAGATCGAAACAAAAATTAATATTCAAACAAATCAAAATTAATATTCAGTGAATACTGCATGCCTTCATGCAGGATTCACAAGTAAAATCAGAACATCAAACACATACATACCCGTAACCATGAATGCTGTAAAGGGTTCGAACGTCGGGTGATAAAATTAAAAATAAACCACGATAAAATCCGTAAAGTTTTTTAATTTAAAATGTCAAATATTCGTGTAAGTCTTAGAAATAATATTGTAAACGTTCGATAATTATCGGTATAAACATGTGCACAGTCCGTACTCAGACTAACTGAATAATCTGCAAGCGACGTATAGCGATAGCAACAAATCGACAAACCATACATCAATCAACATTGTCCAACGTACACGCACTATGTCAATCCACAATTGAACGCACTCGTCCAATTTGAATGATGCATTATTGCGTCAGACTGACATCTATTTAAATCCAATTTGAGGGCTTCTTTTTCAACTTTATAAATGCTGTAACCCCAGCTTTACGACTGCTTCCTGTTACGTTTCTCAATACATTTTTCTAAACACAAACTGTCATAAAAGCTAACAATTAGACTCGTTTTGAACATTGATTTAATTTTATTCACAAACAGTTGTTTGTTATATAATAGAAATGAGAAGAATTATAACCAAACCTAAATATAAACTCATATTAATAAATGAATATAACAATTACTACAAACTTTCTTTGTTTTTCTTAATGAATAAGTATACAGAATAGAACCAAAGTATTTAAATATTTCATAAGAAGTGTAGGACGGTTTATATAGGATAACAGATAACAAAACTATTATTAATCTTTTATGACAATATTGATCTTCCCTGAAAACGTTATAGTACTAAAATAATTTTAGAGCATCCTTTCCTATGTATGTATCGCTTTCCAAATGAGGACAATAGGATCGATTTGCCCCAGGACCGCATGTGTCCAGAACTCTATTGTGAGCTAGACGTTATCTACGAGCATGGCTCTATAAAATAGGGACGCATATCTACAGTGTTGATTATTTAATATTAATTATGTTGCTTCAGTCTTCATACGTAACGGAGTTTAAGTTTCCAATAACTACATCTTATTGGTAATGAAATTTATGATGATTTAATTTTACAATTTGTAAAAAAATGTATTATAATAAACAAGAAAACCTTTGACATATTCATCGATAGACGTCCCGGTACGGGAAAAATTGGAAGCAAGTTTACGAAAGCCAAGCGTATAAATTAAGGAGCATCAATGAGTCTTAGGACCGAGATCTTTATCACGAGGAAATCGAAAAATGACCAATATAAAATTTGTAACAAAGCAATAAACAATTCTTGTCGTGTGTGAAGGTGTAAGCTTCATAAGAATTGGACAGATCGTATTTTTTATATATAAGGAAAAAAATACGTTAAGACATGTTATCTCTTATCTCTCTTATGATATCAAATTATTTGTTTTTGTGGCAAGTCCTGTGGTAGTTGCATTTATAAAAGTTAAAGCGTGAGGGCCACGATCGAATTATGGTTACCATTAAAATAAAGCGAAATAAGTGATGTTTACTGGCCCTCACGCTTTTAACTTTTAAAACTGCAACTATCACAGGCAATGACAATGACAGGAATAAACTTGGCGAAAATCATGGCAACCTATCTCTCTAATGCTATTGAATTTATGAGATGATATATTCGCTCCACAAATATTGGAAATATTTTTGAAAACAAAACAAAGACCTGCGTAAACCCCTGTCGAGTCGCAAAAGACTTCGATTGAGGGATCTATCAGCCGGTATGAAATTTATGAAACAATATTTGTAGTATAGCCGATACATTATTTTCACGTTTTATAAAAAAAATTAAGGGGTTTAATTTTTTAGTGTTCCCTATTTCTTTCTTAAATAAAAATGGCCTAAGTTACTCCCTGCATCATTAGCTGTATGCCAGTGTGATTCATTCTTTCAGTACAGGTACTCTACCCTACGAATATAGTAACATGAGATTGCGTCATCAGACGACGTGAACATTCTCATCGCAGAAAGAGCAGGACGTGCATAATGTAAAGGGGATTAGGATTTCCCCTCGACACATTTAACGAAAACATTTAACAAAACTTTTGATTTGAAACAGGCAATGTATAACAGTGTATTAAAGGTTAATGACAACACAGGCCTGTATATGGTATCTAAAATTCATCTGCCGAGTTTGTAGGACAGTGACAGCAGATCAGTCATTGGAAGTGCATATGACCCATATGCACTTTCAATGACCGATCTACTCTGGACCATGAACTAAATCATAGGTCTGACCTGCAAATTGCATCGTTTATTTAATCGACGAACTATTGGTGGAAAAAATAATAGAAAAATTATGAAAATAGTTAAAAAGGAAACTGCATAGACAACAATAATGAAGAGATAACTATAAACAAAATCGGTTCCATTGTTTTTTTTTTTAAATAAAATAATCGAACAAAACTGATTTTTTAAGGTAAATTACTAAACTTTTTTTTAAAGTTGGTTAAAGTGCAATTTTCTTCTGTAGAAGAAATTTTGTGTATATTTTTTTTATTTTAATTAAAAGATTCTACTTGATAAAAAATTGTTACCGTTATTAATTTATTTGTTCCAAATAAATTAATAACGGTAACAATTTTTTATCAATTGATATCATCAATTTTAATTCTGAGCGTATTTTTATATACAGAATGTTTTGAAGATGAGTGTAGGCATTTAGCAGATCGGTAGGGTCCGTCTATAAGATCATTTTATAGTATAGGAACTATAGTCCGATATCCTTTAGTTTTTAAGTTATGAGCAAAAAACAGTTTTTTTTAA
>JAOCPS010687328.1:0-10640 GCA_025505425.1 Graphium colonna | reverse complement strand
TCCTTGCCTTTTAATTATTCCACTTAATAATCTTTACTAATATTTTAAAGCCGAAAAGTTTATTTGTTTGTATGCATGTTTGTTTAATTGGTTGAACGCGCTACTCTCAGGAACTGCTGGTATGATATAATATCAGGCTATAACCGATAGTAGCATCTACTAAAAGTGTTGTAAAAAACGGGAAAAATACGCGTCAATAAATATTGTAAAAAGACTGCATCAGTACTTATTAAACAAAAACAAGCCTACAAAAACCTGATGTTCGTTTTACGAATAGCCAAATATTTTAATGATTTACATTGTATTAAAGTATGTTTGCAGTGATTTGGAATATTGTGTCAGTAGTTGGAATCCCCAGTACTAAAAACCACATTATAAAAATTAATAATATACAAAAGAAATTTGTAAGATACCTATATTACCATAGTAGATATGAAGTTAATAACTATTAAAATGCGTGCTACTACCGTGAATTGAACATTCTTTAAGATCGTAGTTGTGTAGGTGACATGATGCTGATATATGACGCTTACAATAGAGATTTTCTACAAGCGTCTACTACTAACACAACATGTATTGACTGCTTGAAAATACTGTAATAACATAGAACGATGAGTATTTTATGGTCATTATACACACACACACATACTCACTCACTCACACACTAACAAACACACACACACACACACACACACACACACACACACACACACACACACACACACAAACACACACTCACCCACGCCCGCAAGCACGCACGCACGCACGCACGCACGCACGCACGCACGGACGCACGCACATACACATACAAACGCGAGAAAGAGAAACACAATCCTGCCGACAATAAACACCCACAACACTCAAAGAGTTGCATGTGAGTTAGTCTGAGAAATGGGATACAATAGGTATATTAGGTAAGATAGGTCACGAAAATAATTAAGATTCATAGGAAGAAAAGTGGGAAAATAAGAGTGTAGGAATTGCCATCGAGCAACCAAAACTTTTATGCATTCTTTGTTTTGACGGGCGAACACGCCCGTAAAAGTTCAGCGAAAGCAGACTGTTGTAGTTAGAATAGTTATATTGCTTTGTAAATATTTTTGTTGTAAATAAATAAAAAGAACATTAATTTATTTAAATATTAATAAATTGTTATTCTAACTTGTCATTTTTCTTATAAAACCTTCAAACTCTACAGCAAGTCCAAGGCAAATTCCTAATGGGAAAACAGTTTTCATATCAGCAGAACCGAACAATTTCGTATTCGCGGGAATGACAAGTACGACACGTTACGGCGCTAGTGGCCCGTGAAATGTAAATAAACAGCGGGGTATCAAATTTTATTCAACCTCTCAGTTATCGCATTTTTAAAAATTCACAATGTAAAAATCATAGTTCACATTCGACCTTTTGATAAGTCGATTTTTATCAGGATCACTGGTTTATCAAAGCATGATTTATTTTGTTTTTGTAAAATGAAAGTGGCTTTCTTTACTATATGCGATTGTTGATAAAAAATACTTTCTTCGGAATTCGTATTGATTTCAAATTATCAAAAATGTTATGCTCTACCACCGCTGATGTTGACTAACCATAAGATTTTAGATGTCATGCTTCAATACGTCTGATGATGACTGATGATTGAATTATGATAAGATTTTAGACGTTTTCAGACTCAGCAGTTAAAAGACCAATTGCCAGAGCGGTAATCTGTTTCCTAATAATGCGATTGCTAATTAAAAACACGAATTTTGTTACAAAACTGAAGTAATTGCACTAGTTCCTTTGACATTAATAATTCTTTCTCGTTTGATATTTATAAATAAAGATAGGCATGTCATTATTTTATGTTTTATATTATTATTTAGTATGCTATGTAATATATTATTGTTCTTTTATTAGTGCCAAAGTTTTAATTTTGTTTTTGCATGCTATTTTAACAGCTGAACTCGACGATAACTTTTTTCAAAAGTTCAAGAGTTAATAAATATTTAAATAAGATATATTTTAAAAGTCTCGTTTAAATATACCCGACATTGATACCCATCGATGTTTCATACATGCGAAAAAAATCTTTACACCCGAATTTCAATTATAAACCGTTAATAATGAAATATGTAGTATAGTAAGTCAACATCAAAATGATTTATTTTTATTAATTAAAAAAACACAACATGAATTTTAATTTTATAGGTAATAGAGCAAAACACAGCTTTTTCACATCTATTTCTACGGCTGTGCTCGCCTGAGAAAGTACCAACGCCCTTTATAAAGTCGGCATAAAATAAAGTTTGCATGACTTTTGGGGATACCGGATGGCCATGTCTACCCTTTTGTTTATCTATTTCTATCTCCTCCAAATCCTTAATTCCGACCCAATCCTATCCAATAAACCTATTCTACCCAATATCCCAGGTTGACAACGCGTTTGCATCTCTCCGAATGTTGCTAGTGTCTACGAGCGACGGGATCACTTACCATCAGGTGAACCGTCTGCTCGTTTGTTTTCCTTCCCATAAAAAAAATATTTTGAAAAGTAAGTCGTAACATTGATTCTTTGATTAAATCTTATGTCTTAAATATCTTTGATTAAATATAGATTTTTTTAGTATTGTTTAAGTACTCCAAGGTATTTAAAATATATTATTACTGATGAATGCATGGTTACATAAAACATTATATTTTTTTGCAAATTTATTCGTTCCACAAATAAAGTGAAGTAATAAAACAAAAAGTTATTCAATTTTTATTTGTAACACATTTTTGTACCAAAAATAACTCTTACATGATAAATGCATCTTGAGAACATACTGTGAAACGAACACGGAATACGAATGTGGGGGAAATGAAAAAAAGAAAATAAGCTTAAGGCGCGGGGTTTTTTCCATTAAGGTGTCAAAATATTGAAACATCTTTACCATTTGCGACTCTCTTATAACTTAGTGTGGTCGGAATAATTGGCGTTTATTAAAAAAAACTTCGTTCTACAGGAAATGTAAATACCAAGAAACAAATGAAATTAATTTTTTTATAAAAATTTTAAATTAAATTTGTTGGAATATTTTGCCTAAGCAAATTATAAATATGAAGTTAATATTCAATAGTGAATGAATAATAGTGCATAAAAGAAGACGACTCAAGCACCACTTGAAAAAAAATTTAATTAACTCTCATGCAAAATAAAAGTAATACACTAAAATATTTTTGATATGAAGAAATTAAAGATTTATTCTTCAATTTGGTATTCGATTAAAGTCTGCGGACTGAGTGACCCCTTAGAAAATTGGCCGTACATTGTCATTTATAGATGAGAATAAACAAAGTTCGTAAACACATTATCTAACGTGTTTTATCTAAGTTCTCTTTAGTTTCCATATCTCCGTAAGCTATTAAATGAATTTGGGTGTCGAATTCTTCCCCAATAATTATGAATGCCCAACTCCAACTTAAATTTGGAATCAGGGTATTTTAGCTTATTCCACTGCTACGCAGACGTCCGTTCCAAAAAAAAACTTTTTCCAGAAAATTTTGGCAGGGCTTAAATGAAGAGCTTCGCTCTTATTATTTCTATTTCCAAATGATTTTGCATATGTGTTTTAAATTCTTAACATATGATCATTTTCATAACTAAAAGTGCTAACTAAATGATAATATACATCAATGTTTTTAATAAAATAAACATTAGTAAAAATAGTCGTTGAAGTTTGTGCCTATATTGTATATACGCTTCAAGTCCTGGTTGGCCACAAGTTGTTTTGTGCAATTTATGTTAGTTGTTAGGTACTAGTAAAAGATTTTATTACTGTTTATAGAAACCAAGTGTGTTATTTTGAATAAATATCCCTGTTCATCAACTAACTACTAATAACATAACTTTAATTAAAACATTAAGGACCTATTTTAGTGTTATCTGTAATACATGTAAAATTTTTGGCGTTTTGTTAACCGGAAAGTACTACTACACCAGACCAACTTCAAACACCTTAAGAGTGAACGTTCGTGAAACAATGCCAGTTCTTTTCAGCGAATTCTGCTAAACGAGTCAGTGGAAGCTTATAATGAACGAATCTCTATGCAAAACTTTACCTTTCATAAGAGCACGCAAGTGCATATGTTAATAAACTAAAAATTAAAGTATTTTGATTCTGATCAAAATTTTCAGACGCTTTTATTTCAGAAAGAAATTATACACAATAACATGGTCTAGGGTTATTTCAATTAAACCTCAATAACTAAAATTCTATTAACTTTTTGTTGAGACACATACACATTAAAATTAACCTTGTTTAATAGCCTATCTAATCTAATAAGAAACTTGTAGATATAGTTAAATTTAAAAAAAAATAGAAGTAGAGCAAAAATTCAAACAAAATTTCAATCTTAACCTTATTTTTGAAAAATCAAAACCTAAACAAAATAACTATTTTTTTTATAAAAATTTTTGAAAACTTAAAATTAATAATCCGTGGATCCACTTAAGACTTTCTTGACACATCTGCAGTGGTTCTGCATACTCAAAATAAGGATGTCAATATCCTGTTGCGGAATACTGTCCCAAGTCCTGCTAAGATGCAAGAAAAGCTGGTTTTCAAGGACAATATCTTCAGGAAAATTCCTAAGAGCTCTTCTCTGAAGCACATCCCAGGCATGCTCAATAGGATTTAAGTCGGGGGTTATTTAAGGGGATTGTGCAGGCCAGTCTAAAGCTTGGATATCATGCTGTTGTAACCAACTTGTAACGATACGTGCCATATGTGGACGGGCATCGTCGTGCATTAGCTGGAAATTTTGTCCCATTTGCTGTCTGTGGGGCAATATTACAGGCTCTAAGCACCTCATCTCGGTATTTTAGAGCAGTTATATTGCCTTGTATTCAAGCGAGGTCCGTTCTATCGCCGAGCCAATTCCTGTCCAAACCATAATCGTGCCCACTTGATATACATGACCTTGTTGTGGGTGCCGCAGTCAATTCCAACGTCCAGGTTCTCTCCAAACGCGTATTCTTCGCGAATCAGGATGAAATCCAAACCTGGATTCATCACTGAAAAGCACAAGTGACCATTGAGAATGGTTCCAGTTTTTGTGTGCAATAGCCCGTTGTAATCTTCGTCCTCGATTGCCTTTCCTTAGCGCTGGTACCCGAAGTGGCCTACGAGCACGTAGGTTGACTTCATGCAGTCGTCTTTTCAAAGTTTGTCCGATTACCAGCAAACCATACTCTCTCTGTAGCCTTTGAACCAATTTCATCGCCGTTACATTTGGTTGACTTCGTACAGCATTTACTATGAATCGGTCCTGTACATGTGTTGTAATGCGTTGAGGTCCTCGGTGCCGTTCCACCACTTCCCTCGTGTCACGTTAACGTGACCAAAGCCTGGATATAACGCTCTGACTGGTCCTTATGGCTTTAGAAACCGCAATTTGGGTAGCGCCAGCTTGAATCATGCCCACTGCTCTTAACGTTTCGTTCCTGGTCAAGTGTTTACGTGGCATGATTAAATGAACACCGGAGATACGTTTGACAAAGATTTATAGAAATTTATGGAGTTTTATTCAAGTTAGATGTTCGTGAAGATTTACTTGTTTGGAAGAAATACGAACAATGAATACGAATTTCATCTTAAAACAAAACCTTTTAAGGAACTTAACAATGTTTTTATAATCTGTCATCAATAGTTTTTTTTTAAAGCCAGTACTTTTTCTGTTATTTAAAAAAGTTTTATATATCCCGAGACCATGTTGTATGTATTACTATCTGCTCCCCGCGGTTTTACTCGAGTGATGTTTTTTTATGATTTTTCCAAATCAAAAAAAAAATGGGCCTGAGAAGGCCACAGTCGCGCTGGGGTTCGCGAAAGATTGCGTTTCGTGTTCCCGTGTCCCCGGCGTAACGATAGTTAAGTTGGTAACCCCGTTCTGGTCGGGGACCCCCACATACCCTGCTTCTCATCCCCACTTGGCAGTGGGGATCCATGAAGGATTTATTTCAAGGATAAAAACAAGAAAAAACAGTAGTATCAGGCCAGGCCGTACACGCTAAGCGAAGTACCACCGCCCTTTATAAAGTCTGCATAAAATAAAGTATGCATGGCATCTGGAGGTCCTTTTAAATTCTTAATCCCGACTCTTATCCGATTGGTTAGGATGGGCTATCCAATAAACCTATTCTATCCAATTTCCCACGTTGACAACACACTCGTGACTCTTCGGATATTGCGTGTGTCTATAGGCGACGGGATCGACTTACCATCGGGGGCACCGTCTGCTCGTCTCTTATTTACCTTTTTTTACTTACCTTTGCATAAAAAAGTGACAAACGTCCTAACACACAAACTGTAAATTTTATTACTTTAGTAAGATTATGTATAGATTATTAGTTATGTACATGGTGTGGGCGTGTCTCCAATATAAGAAATTTTCTACACATTCACATTTTTGAAATTGTTAAATTTCAGATGTCAGTACTGAGAGCAATCGCCGTATTTCTCTGTGGATTCGTATCATTGAAGCTCTGCACCGCCCAAGTTGTGTTCTCGGGCAAATGTCCAGAAATCGAGGTCATGGATAACTTCAACGCCACTCGGGTAATTTTCAAAATATCAATAAAACAAGCTAACTTTCCTTTCACACGTATATTAAAAAAAAACCCACATTAAAAGTACGTACTGCCTGAGTTCGTCTGAATGTAACAAAGGTTTCATTTTTCAAATGAGTTTGCAATCGGATTCTGAGGTCAGACAATGAGTGATTCGCCATACCAAGAACAAATGATAAATTTCTTAATACATAGCCTTTTTAGGTACTATTTTCTTATAATTATAAAGTTACCTTGGATTAGTGATTTAATTGTGCATATTGCCCCCTCTTTTTACAAATAAAATTAAATACGTAGAAATGTATTATTTAAAAACACTGCTTAATGCTTGCTATTTCGTAGATGACTTTTGTAAAAAATGCTACATATTTCACAATTTTTAAATCTCTACACAGGTAAACAAATGTATTTATTTATTTTTGTATTATTTTAAAATGAAATATTTTGATTTACAGTATTTAGGCAGATGGTACGAGGCTGAAAAATATTTTGCAGTTTTTGAATTGGGTGGGCGATGTGTCATGGCAGACTATGGCTTAAAAGATGATGTTTTAACTGTGAAAAACACTCAAATTAATAATTTGTAAGTAATATTTACAACATTTTAATTTAATAATAATGTAGGGGATTAGTTTTTCATTATTTTTCTTTATGATAATATGGCAACCAGGCCAAGATATGTGGCACTTCTTTTTAGTTTCATAAGACATAAACAGCAATTGAAAGTTCGGAGTAATTTAGTGGTAATTGTTGAGTTTTTGTTTACCTTTTGAATTGGAATAGACTACACACGCATTGAGAACAGGTCACGAGTCTTTCCCGAACAACCTTGCTGGTTGTGCGTTCCTGTGATCATATCTAGAAAGGTGTATCCCCCCATAGGTTTCTATTTAAAAACTGTCATTGAATTTTATCTTATCAAATGCGCGGCGTTCATAGTTCGAATATTTTAATTTAAATCAAATTTCATTTACAGTACGGGAGATATCAGCAGCATCGACGGTTACGCACTTCCAATGAAAAGCGAAAATTTTGAGGCCAAGTTCTCGGTGTACTTCCACAAGATACCAGTCAAAATCGCGGCTCCATACTGGGTTGTAGACACTGACTACGACAGCTATTCTGTAGTATGGAGCTGCACTGAATTTGGAAGAGTTTTTCACACTCGTTAGTATAGCGTTTAATATTATCAACTTATATGTATTTCCATGGGCGTATATAGAGGGGGAGGGCCAGGGTAGGCCGTGCCCACCCCAGGATGGTCTAATGCCTACTTCACGATGGTCTAGTGCCCACCTCAAAGGAACCTCTCTTCACTAATATAATGTTAAAAAGAAACTTTTATTACGCACTGAAACTATAATTATTTTTTAAAATATGAAATTAAGACCTGATATGAGTCATCATTCTATTTTGATATTTAAGAATAATATAATATATATTTTGTTGATATATAATTTGATGTTTCTGAGATTTACTGCGAATCCAAAGCAAACGCATGATATTTTTATGTCTTCGTTGGAATATTTTAGAAGTTAACAAATTAAGCATTTACATTATTAAACTTCTTACAAGTTTCAACCATAAAAGTGTGTAAACAATGGATATACTAAAAATTTATTGTATTTTTAGAAAATGCCTGGATATTAACAAGACAACGAAACCCACCTAGCTCCGTAATTGAAAAAGCCTATGAAGTCATCAAAAAGAACAGAATCGAAGAATCTAATCTTATCAAAACTGACCAGGCCGATTGTTCATTAGAAGAAGATCAATAACAGTGTCTGATAACGATTTTATTTCCATTGTGTGAACGGTGCCTGACAGAAAATTTTAGCAAATTTTCTTGAATGGTACTTTGCATTTACTATTAGTATTAAACAGAGCAAACTGTGCCTATTTTTGTATTATTTACATTTAGTTTGTTGAAATTGCTCTTGTGTAATAATTCTTTAAGCTTATGTGAAAATGTAACACAACGTTTGTTACATTATTATAAGCATTTAAATATATGTAAGATATAAATAATATTTTAGAATATGTCACGAGAAATTTCTAATCATTCTTGTAGTAATGAGAAATTGTAAACCTTTATACTGTATACATTATATTGATATACTATTGATAATTATTTAAAGACTGTAGTAAAAACTGAGCTTACTAAAAATAATAGTATTCTTTCAGATGCTAATTTCAATGACTGAGTCAATCCAATTTTACTGTGGACATCTGTGCAATCCTTGTACTCAAATTACTGTCTAAAGACGGCTAAACTTAATACGGCTGTAAACATTATAATGTGTTGTTTTCATTTTCTTCACATTCACCAATAATTTTTACGCGTTAAATTTCGAAGCTGCCAATTAGACACCAGACACAAATCATCAACATAATTTATTAAAGGCGTACAAAGCGAATCGAAAACATAACATCTTGACTGGGCTTAACTTTAAAGTTAATAGATCAGATATCTCGGAAAACTGCTGCGTATATCTAAGTCGGTGTGCTGTCGTCAGATTGCCAGCTCTTCCTGCGCTGCTTGGTGGCTTCGTCATACGTGGGTGGCGGGCGGGTCCTGGCCTTCGCAGGTCTTGGGACGGCGTGGCGGTCCTCCTCTGCTTCTTCAGGAATGGAGTCCCGGCGTCTAGAGTCGTACTCCACAAGTGCCGGCTGCGATATGTTGTTCCGCTGGCTCAGTTTTGGCGCGCTATTTGCCAACTGTAATGTTCAATTTCAATTATCGTCATTTTTTGTATAACCTAAAACAGCCCGTCAAAAACGTTTTTAAAGTTAAACTGTGTTACATTTTACCCTGAATTAAAGTATTAGTTCGCGTAAAAGTACAGATTAGGGTGATTTTTTTAAAAGACATTAAGGAAATAAAAATGAGAACAAGCAAAATTAAAAAGCTTTACCAATAACAATTTGTTATTCCAATAACTAAGAATTATGTTCTATAACAAAACACCTTATTTACAATTAAGCCTTTCACTCCTAATGATAGTAAGAATAATCAACGAATAAACACTTGAATAAATCGTAGGAAAAACAATTTTGCATTTATGTGGAAAATTTCTACAACGCTTTCGAATTAAAAAGAAAATATCCATCTATAAGAACAGATAGGAAAAATTTTGTTCTACACATCGACAATGTTATGTGATATAGCAAACAATTTTTAATGAACGCAATAAATTTGCATTAATACGTCGCAGATAGAGTCGGCAAATAGATATTACGACCGAAACCGTAAGCAAGGTCCCACCTTATTTGTAATGGCTCCGGCTAGGCAAATACATAGAACGTCTCGCTTCCTACAACGGCATCTGGCGTTGGCGTTAAATTCTACTTCAAACTCACTCTCTAATCTTAGTATTTTTAAGATATCGCTTAATTTATCGTGTTTATCCATCCACGAGGATTGGATTATGTTAGAAAAAACAACTAAGATATTAGAAGAATAAAAGCATAAAAGGATACAGAACAAACTAATACTTAATAAATTTTGTTTATCGATTTCTTGGATTCATAATATAAGCGTAAACGGAATTACTTCATTAAGTTCGGTTATGTTAGAGGTTTCTTGAACTGTAATTTTTGTAATTTAACCTTATCACAGGAGTGTGGCACCGGTTGAAATAAGATAATGTTACGTATTCAACTGCATGTACATAAATTGTCATAAAAGTGTTATTATAATATGAAAATGGAATCGGCATATTTCATATGGAACGATTACAATATTGCGGGAAGATAAAAGTGATAGCTTCACTCTTTTCTCACTTTCAAACACTGCCGGTTTTTTAAATTAAACAGTTTAAAAGATCTATCTTTTATAAGTTAAGTTGCCTAAATAGAAATATTTCCAAGATAGTCGATAAAGCTCTTTGATAGGACCGAACACCATTACACCATGTAGTACTTCCTATTTCAAGTCAATATAAATATGACGTGTTTAGATTGATATGAAAAATAAAATAAACTTGAGAGCAATAAAATCGCACACCTCTGTAATTTGGTTTATAACTGATTTTTTTTCTTAATT
>JAOCPS010687218.1:0-10642 GCA_025505425.1 Graphium colonna | reverse complement strand
AAGCCTATTATACCGTCGCAGAATACTTTGCCGACTTAAACGCGTGGGATTATTGCTGTTGATATTTCCGTAGGTCAGATATGTGTAACCCTACTTTATTTTAAAAGAGCAACTTCTGAGGTTCTCGCCCACTCTTCTCAGCAAAATTTGCCTTCCGAGCTGGCGGTAGCTCCTTCACGAACATTGATATCTGTAAAATTTTAACGTTTCATAAGAACGCGTAAGCGTCCATGTGAATAAAGAATTTAAATTTGTAAAATCAAAAACCCTACTCCTCGTGGCATGGTGCCAAGAACGCTGGCTGCATTTTCTCGCTAAATGTTTATACTTAACCTTTGGGCGAGAAAATAACCAGCCCTCTTGTCACCAGTCACAACAATAATTTTATGAAATAGCTCTTTATATTTTTTTTTTGGTCCTTGGACACAAATAGTAAGTTAGCACTGATAGATTCGCATTTGCGACACTTACTCACTTTAACTGCCTCTGATGCCGTCCCGGCCCTTACTGAAGTTGCCATTAGATGAGAGGCAGCCAATGTTTCGACGCAAATTGTGTCCCAAACAAGGGCTTTGCCGTTCTCCTAAGGTATTAAGGTCAGACCATCGGGTATCTTGCCATTATCACGAAAAATGCCCGCGGACTCGAGAATTAAGGGAAAATTTATAGTGGCAAGAGCCCTTCGGATAACCTTATTCAGAGAACTGTGGCAGGTAAAACAGCCAGCACTTTTTTGACACGCAAGACTGTGCACGCCTAAGTTATTATATGGAAAAATATGTGGTTCCCACAATGGAGCACCCAATTGGATTCCTACGGCAACGCGTAAGCTTTCGCCATCAAGAAATGTACCTAAATTGCTTGATGGGAGAGCTTGAAGCCAGTGGCTAGAAACCTTTTATGAGACACCGAGAAAACGAGCACGGTCGGTATCACCGTCTAAAGCTTGAAACAATTCTTGGTGAATTTTCCGTGCCGAAGAAATATTCCACTGTTTTTGTTGGTTAACTTCCAGTGGAATTATTAGGGCAGGTAGCCACCTAAGACATCCTTGCATCCACAGCAAAGGAGAGAATATATTGATCGATGTAAAGTTTTACAACTCAGGTTATACTATGCACGGAAGTAAGGAAAGCTGGCAAAGCAATACTTGAAATTTTGCTAATACCTATTTCGCTGAAGCGTATAAGTAAACTCGCTCGAGTCTAGGTCAGTTCATCAAAGGATAAATTTAAAACTTTTTCCAAAGTTGTCTCAAGACTTATATCAATTTCGTTCAAAATACCAGTGCATTTCCGAACTGGACTCGAGCGAAGAAAATATGTGAATTTAGGAACAAAGACACAATGTCTAAGAATAGTAAGAGCTATATGAGGATTTAAAAGAAACTATTTTTGGGCGTGATCTAAAAATTGGTCAAGTTTTTAATGTTAATGTAATATAATATAACATTAAAATTTATTCGATTTCTCCAGTAATTAAAGAAATGCATGAACATTTACCTTACCTCTTAGGTGCTCCTCTATTATCTCAAAGTTTGGAACCTTTCTTAAAAGTTTAAAATATAATTTAAAAACTAAAAAACACGCTCTAATGAGAAATGGAACTAAAAAGTAAAAAATTATAAGTCCTGACGATCCTAGTCAGGATAATGAGATAAGCTTATCAGTTATTGTCATGTCATCGGCCCCTGAAAAGTGTGCAAAGTTTGAATAAAGTCTGCTAGGGAGGGCGGTGCTTTACGCATGCTTATTCGTGCGCTCACATATTTCCTTGCAGGTTGTAAGGGGGTTTTATCAATGGTTAGCTCCGCCATGTTGAACGGGCACTTTTGAAGTGTCGACGGTGGATGAAAGACATGCTCCGACGAATAGCTAAAGTTCCACGGAATCTAGTGACCTTTGTTGTTGATTATAAATGCTTTTACTTTGACAAGAGCTTTCCCACAAATCTGCATTCTTATTTTATAAATTATCACTCTGCAAGGCACCTAATGCAGTGAAAGACTTTTGATTGTAAGATAATCCTTACTGTTATTGTTTTTATCCGAAATATCAGGGCCAGCCGCTTTGATTAATTCTGATGAGAGAGGAAAACCGTCTACATCAGAAGTGGGATTCGAGGCAATAAAATAAAAGATCCCTTATATCTAATCGTGAACGAAATTTGTATAATGAAGTCTTAGAGATATTTAACCTCTACGTCTCAAGCGTTTAAGTTCTCAAGCTGGCAAAGTGGGTGAGTCTGTTTCGATTTTTAGTTACAACAGCGCGGAGAAATTGGTAAGACCCTTTTAATCTTTGTGATTGTCTGTAAATTTGCCATTCCTCGGCTACGTTATTTAGGTATTCAAATTTTGTTTCTTGAAAAATCGGGTAATCGCAAAATAAAAGTATGAATGTCGATAACGTTGCATCCTAATCTTAATGACAGTGGTACTACATACTACCACCGTTATATTTTAAATGGGCAGCGATATTTGATTAACTATACTTGTGCAGACGACAAATAGACCTTAACTGCAAAGTTATTGCGAATTTCGTTTTATCTGCGCAGCAAATAAGTTGGAGATAAATTGTTACGCAACCATACAGTGCTGATTAAAAGTTTTATGAAAATAACGAATTGCTTAAAAGGGTCCACAACCAAAACTTATAAGCGAGTCAATTGGACCCTTAGTTAACGTAAAAAAAATGTGATAAATTTTCCAGTTAAGTATACGTTTAGCAATAAACTAAGTAGTTGATCTGTAAGTACTTTCAAATAAATTACATTGTGTAAAAAAATATTAATTAACGTTATAAAATTGCTTTAGTTCTTAATCGTAGTAGCAACATTACTACCTTATATAGGGCATTCCAGTTAATGTTTTGATAGCGACGGACGGTTCAACTGAAACTGAACTATTGCCTTTGATAAGCATGAGCAGTCGTTAAATAACTGCGTCTTAATATGTCATTATATCAGTAAGGTAGACATTTTATTTCGGTTATCATCTTTTCCTTTACGTGGCAGAGACGTGGACAGTGCTTAAGGTAGTAAAAGGAAAGATACACGCCCAAGAAATATGGTGCTGGAGAAAACTTTTCAAAATATCGTAAATATAGTACCGGACCAACGCTTTAATACAATTTAAATAATACGGCAAGCAGCGTTTATTGAGCATAGTACAGTCACGCATACATCAGTATTTAGACCACGTGTCTAGACGAGACAACTGCTCAACAGAACGACTTATCGTGCAGGGCAGCATTGCGCTAGACAGTCCGTCAATAGGGAGAGATGGCGGAAAATCATGCGGAGAGCTTTGTCCGCCCCCACCAATACTTTCGACGCCTCAATGTGATTAGGACCACTCAGCCAAGAGTGTAACGACAGAGCAGAAGAATTAACGATATAGTTCGGACCATATAACACGCATCAATAACAGGCTCTAAAGCTAAGCAGCCTTATTTGATAAACAGACCGTAGATCGTAAGTTAAAGTCCTGTCACGAAGCAAAGACCTTATTTCTTAACATAATAGTCTGAAAACTAAGATTTTCCGTGCTTTGAAAAGGCGTGTAACAGACCGCTAGATCTCCAATCGTACTGTAGCAATGAAAAAACAAAAAGTACAAGTTTTCGTACGTGGTAGGTACGGCTACGCTCGTCCGGAGAACTACCACCGCCCTTTATAAAGTCGGCATAAAATAAAGTATGCATGACTTTTGGGGATACGGGATGGCCGGATCTGCCCTTTTCTTTTCTCACTTCTTTCCCCTTCAAATCCCTAACCTGACCCCATCCTATCCAATAAACCTTTGATGTACAATTTCCTAGGTTAACAACTCACTCGCAACTCTCCGTGTGTCCATTGGCAACGGGATCACTTACCATCAGGTAAACTGCCTGCTCCTTTATCTTTCTTCCCATAAAAATAAAAAAACGCGTGTTTGTAGGTATACTTGTGCACTTCTTTGTACGTATATTTGTGCACCATAATGTCTTCTGCGCAATTAGCTAATCTTTGAGTGGATTGGTTACCGTTTACTACAGTAGCGTACCGTTACTAATTCCGTTATTAGTATTACGCCGCGCCATACATGAATAAATCATTTAGTAATTGCATTACTTGTAGAAAAAGAAAACAAGAAGCTGGTTATTGTTTGTCTGACATATTTCCAAATATAAAATTTTTTGAAAATTAATACATAAAGAGGTTTCAAATGCCAATACTATTAAGGGTTAAGATTGATTGATCTTATTGATGACAGTCATATATCTGTTCCTGGCATTCATGACTTCTTGTTCTGCCATGAAAACAGTGATGATTAGTCCTACGCATATACATCTAATAAGGGACATGTCTACAGTCTTAAATCATTTCTTACCAAGAAAATCCTAAACTGTGGTATAAAGAGACCTGATCGTTATACAAATAAAATATAAAGACGTTGAAATTCAAGTTGCATACTTCTTTTATACAAGTGAAAACGTTAAACTACTTTGAGGGAGAAGTTATTATTATGATTTAATAAAATTACAAGAAACAAGTTGTCTCCCTCGGCATCACGACGTAAAAATGTTTGTGGCTGATATGGAAACGTACCACACATTTTAATTTTGGGACCATATGAAGATTTTCTTACAAAGAATGTTACAATTACTGGCTTTTCCATGGGTTATTCTGAATTGCTTTCTACGTATACCTAACCTGAAAGCCATTAGCGTTTTCACGCAAGAAATAAGGTACTTTTGTTTTGCTATTTCTAAGTTTTACTCAAAATTTAAACAGCTTTTCAATTTTATAAAAAAGAAGACTGTCAGATAAGACCGAATGGTTTTAATAATTAATGCCATCTGTTGTTTGCCAGAAGTACTCACTGCTTCAAAAATATAAGCAATATTTGCGAAGCTTATGCAAACCTAGCAGTGTTAGGTATGTCAAACCCTGCGCGGAATGGTAAAGGTGTCATATTATATGTAAACATGAAAAGCAATTATGCTTTACTTTGTCTGTTAAGAAATCTGGAAAATGGTTTTCATATTAAGTTCCTGTCTTTCATTCCTCTTTCACTAAATCTTGGATCAAATGCTCCTTATGTAGTTAAAAGGTAAAATTAGTATAGTGCTACTTGTGGTTAAACTATCTAGGCTACAGAACTTACATGGTGTCTTGGAAGGGCCTTGCCCTGAGGACTTTCGTGTTTCTGACTTGTGTGTTTAATATACCTCTTATGTTTCAGTAGCTTCTAATGATGTGATTTAATTAGTTCAGTGTGTGTTGTTAATTATGAACTAAGGAACCAAATGTGTTTACTTACAGTGGAACTTGTAAAGAAGAAGCGGTTTTCAGATTTTTCATGCTTGATAGAATGGGAAATAATGATATTACCATGTGAACCAAAGTAGCCAACGTTGTCAGAGGAGTTGCTGAACTTAAATGGCTATGGACCACGTCAATCGAAGAATTAACAGCCCCTCTGGCAGCTAGTTATCAAATGGTAATCTGTGAGTTGCTCCACATTATTGGATAGTGTCGACTAAACTCTTTTATATTATTCCACTTACAGTATATCTACTTGATGTGTGTAAGAGTAAGGCGAGCATTTGCTCTAAATGGAGAAAGCTGCCAGTGCGATCCAGTATGGCTGATGGGAGTTCTTAGGGATCTAGCTTCGGATGCGCGGTTCGTATACATGGAGTCTTTATTTCCTGGGCGTTATATTTTCTGAATACGCATTAGGTCTTCTTGATAATTTATAACTCTACTGATGACTACTGACTAACATAACGACTGTTGGACGTGACATTTAGTGATGTCTCCATCCATTTTGTGACTGTTAACGTACAATTTAAAGATTGTTTCGTCAACCTCGAGCAAAAGACTTAGCCTTGTATAATTTTTAATTTTACAGAACGAATGACAATTACAACCGTTTTAGACCGCGAAATTTTCTTTCTTTTTAATACACGCTGAGATGTTTAGTCTAAATAATCAATTTTTAATCTTGTATTTCAACATTATTGTTAAATCTTTTACTTAATTTAGGTAAAATTAGTTTTTGTTATTACTTTCCTTTGAAACAGATTTTCATTTAACCCGAGGAGATCCTTTACCACATACCATAAAATAAGGCGAGAAAATTAAGATTGATATAGAGGGCAGTTTTTATGTAATTATTAAATACATATGTAAAATTATTAAATGCAATCATACAAACATGATTATCCCATTTTATAAATTATGAGTAACTTATTCGAACTATTCTATATTGATTTTATGACTCATATACTACGATGGAGTAAAAATCGCTGCAAGGAACTGGATGTCAGTAGCGTGGGACGCAGGGCGGTGGCGCAGCAAATTAAAGAATATACTCAACGGTGGGTACATGAAGGCTTAAGGTGATGATGATACTGTATAGATAACCTTATTTATTACAGAAATGTTACGTTTTTATATTTAAAAACTATTTGACAAATATCACTAGAGCACTAAGCTTGTTAAAATCCGCATTCGACACATCTGCATATGATGACAAGCCATCAAGAACGGTTGGTAATCTGGAGTAAATTGGGGTGGGTGAGGTGCCTTGCTATTTACGCAAAAAATTGTTTATGCGTTCTAATAATTTTCCACGTTTGTCATTCTGTTTCAATATTATTAAAATTTTTCCAGGTGCAAATTAATAGCATTCATACAAGTTTAAGCTGAGATTGCTTTTTTGCTGTATCGTGCACTGAGCATAACATAAGTGACTGTTGTAATTGTAAATGTGTACTGTGATGTAATTTGGAAGACAAAACCCTGATTCACATGTCTAAAGTTTTAACAGCTCGGTAAAATTGTAATGAGTTGCGGTCAAAGAAGTGTTTCTTGAATTTTTTAAAAGTTACCATGTTTTAGTGATCAAAATTATATATACGTTGATAGATACCAAAAATTTAAACATTTTCGCTATCTCACTTTTAAAACGACTCTGTTTGTTCAACAAAATACTTAAAAATGAAAAATGAGTTATAAAACAACTTTACTTAAGCTCATATTGCAAAATTAGAGCCGCTTATACTATATCGTGTGTAATTAACATTTAAACTGAATTTAATTTAACATTTAAGTCATTTTAACTTCCTTCCATCACACTAAATCAATCGCTAAGCCTGTTCAACGAAATCTAAAAATTCGATAACTCAATTTTTTAGGGTATACCTTGATTCGAACATCAAGTAATTAAAAATTAAAGAGCTTTTGCTATTTAACCCGGAATATTCTTTTTGGTCCTTACTTATTATATTCTTATACCATATATCATATAATCAGCCTATTGCAGTCCACTGCTGGACATAGGCCTCTTCTATTACACGCCACTGATTTTGATCTTCGGCTGCTCGCGTCCAGCTTCTGCCAGCTTTATTATATTATTAGGAGAATTAAATATGCATACAATTCGGTTCAGTAGAAAAACTTCTTCTGAAATATTATCTCCGTAGCTTTTATTATATATTTGAATTCCGAGTATTGGTAAGGGTCTCCACAACTCTTAATATATTCTCAAAGAAATCGGATACGAAAAAAATTATAAATATAAGATAAAAATAAACTTGAGTTAAAGCATGAAAAAATTACAAAAAACAATAATCAAATAATTAACACTTCTTGTTAAGTCACAAAAAAATTAGATATTGTGCAAATTACAAAAGATACAGTTTTTTTAGTAGCATTTTAAAGTTATAAAATTTATTGTTAGATAAGACTTGGTTACTTCTATTATAATTTACTTTTCTGTAACAATGTATCCCTTATTTTAAACGTAATGAGTCAGAAGGGTTTGACTTTTCCAGATTTCATTTATTATTTAGATTAATAAATTATAAACCGTTTCAACTAAAATATGCAATAAAATTAAACTATAAATTTTAAGCTGACTGAAGTCAACGATAATTATACAGGAGACTTTTACTTTTGTGCCTTAATTATTGTATATTATGCCTAAACTTCACCCAAATAAATACTTAGAGCCACTATTATCAACATTCAACAAATATTGTAGTAAGTGCGACTAATTAAGAAAGTTAATCAAAGAAAGCAGCCAAATTTTACGTCAAACTAAAAGTTGGAATAACTCCCTCATTCAGCTAATGTAAAGCCTTTACGAATTTTCGTGCGAAGTTTCTTACAGAGGAGACGGATTTTACCAAGGTATTGTCAAGTAAAATACGAATATAATACGATTAAATTATTTGCCTCTAAGTGTCTTAACGATTATACGTCGGTACAATATAATAAATTACATGTAGCTAATCTAAAAATCACTTTCTTTTACTTAAATATTATCTATTATTAAAAAGGACTCCACATATTTAAGACTAGTTGGTTACTGACACTTTAATCGCGTCAATTTTCCCCGCTGTTGCAACATTTTTATTTCATGCTCCACTCCAATATATCAAAGCGTCATTTTATAAAGCCAGAAGCCTTTTTTCTTTTCTTTAAAGCTATCCAGTACTAAAATATTTTGTCAATTTGGACCAACTGTTCTTAAGATGAGCGCGTTTTTCCAAACGAACTCTTCAGCTTTATAATATTAGTATATAAATAATCAAATTTGTATAAGATTTTTTGGAATTTGCGATCGTCCACATTAACTAATATATATATAGGTACGCCTGCATGATGTCCAATGTAAACGTGATTGGCTAAAACCGGAAATCTTAAAGTATTCCAAAAAGATTATTTTGTAGGTTATCACCAGCGTAAAAAATATGAAAGATTTGAATTTGAAGCATAATTTTCGTTGAAGATTTTAGAACTTACGTCCACCATGCGCCATCTTTTAGTCGTCATACATAAAGGGGGATCATGGGGAAAAGGTAACGCTACTGGATAACGTCCCATAGAATTGCGGGGAAAATATTTTTCCAAATGTGTTCATTTTCAATAGCAGCGGAAATGAAGATCGGGCGCAATGCAGCTTCTCGAGTTGCCAAAATTATTGGATAATGTAATCTTAGCGCGGTTCTTCTATCAAAGTGCAAAGTGAAATTAAAGAGCGGGTATTATCGACGACAACAGAGTTATCTTCGATAGAAGGTGTAGCCGAATAAATATGAGCAGGTGTAATAGAAGCGATCCTGATTACGGAATAAACGAAGATGATTTCGAAAGCCGTTGGCATACCCTGTGATCCAGCAGCGAGGCCTGATAATAATATTTAAGCAAAGAGCGGAGCACCAATGAGAATATTAATCTCAGCTCGGAGAACTTATCATCTGCAAGCGGTAAGCAGTTTAAGGACGACAGACAAGACAAATCCCCCTTCACCGACGGTAGCTTGTTCTTGATGCGGTTGATGACGAAGGCGAATTGAAATAATCGTCATCAACAAATCAAAATAAAATTTTAATTTAATCGCGATGACAAAATTGTTGAAACTGTCCCTTTTATTGGATTCGACACGGTACCTGTACCCTTAACTATAGTTTTAGACACTTTATGGCATTTTAAACTTAATTCAGAACAACATTTCAAAGTTACTTTGAGAGACGGGATCTATTAAAGCGCCTACTGGTCGTATATTTATCGACCAGCGTCTGCCAAATAACAGAATAATTATCCGTGTTCGGAACGATCCCTTTGCAAACTGCGAGCGTGTGACCTGACAATTTATTTATGAAATACTGAACCCGTTCTGTTAAGTCTTGATCCCCATGAATAGTACGTTTGAATGATTCAAAAATACTTTATTTTATTATTTCCATGACATTGGGTCACCATTAAATACAATTAAATCTAGCTCTGGCAAAGTTATTGATTTACGTTGCGGTAAAACTCAGGAAACGGATGTCTCGATATTTGTTACGTCAGTATTAGCTTATTCTTAACGCAAATTGACCTAGTATTTAGAATAATCAATTTAATTTCACGTAATAATGTCACTACTAACGCATTCTATTATACCAACGCAAGAGACGCACAATAGCACTCGAAACGTAAGCAAAAAGAAACGAGTGATCTTTGCATGAAGTTTGATTTCGGAATTCACACGAAAGATCGAGTCTATAAGTCTCGTTCACTTTGACTGACGCAAGCGGTCGGGGTAGTTGGTTTAGACACGGGACGTGCAATTTGTTACTAGTTTACTCAATCATTATACGTCTGAGTAATCTTGATTGTTTATAAGATATAATGCATTGTTATAGCTTAATAAACGTGAATGAAAGTTGAAAATTTCTTATTTTACGGGACTTCCCCGGACCTTTCCGGAGATAAAGAATAACCTTTATATACCCAAGAATCTGCAGGAGGTTCCTGTTGCCTTGTATTGATGAGAACGGTAGCGCGAGACTGATGACCAAGACATATTGCTGGAGGACATGGCAACTCAACATTAAAATATGGAGCGGAGTTGCAGGACGCTGTCCTTCATACATTACACAACAACCTTACTTAATTTTTAACACTTATCATAATCAAACTTACAACATATCCTCGAACAATAATATTTTTTTTTAATATAATAATAATATTTATTTATTTTTTCAGCACAATACATCATATTATACAAGTAAGGTAGGACATAACAATAAGGTTGACATGCATATTGTGAGAGACTGATGCGCCGAACTAAGCTCAAGGCTTGTATTGTCGGGTCATCAGG
>JAOCPS010686997.1:0-10644 GCA_025505425.1 Graphium colonna | reverse complement strand
TCCCCTAACAACCTGCAAGCAAATATATGAGCGCACGCATAAGCATGCGTTAAGCACCTCCCTCCCTTCCCACACTGTCCCTCACCCCGGCGCAGAATGGACTTAAGACGGCGCTGGGCATACTTTACGTGCACAAGCCATTTTTGTTATATCGAAGGGCCAATTATTTGATTATTCGTCACAAGAATATTTAATTATAATTTAAATGTATTGAAATATTAGCCTACTTCTTCATATACAGGCTCCATTAAGGTTAAATTGATAATTCTGATAAGGTCAAGTATGAATAAAATAGGTAGTAGGCCTAGTAATAATACTACACATACATGTAGGGAAATCACACAACACCCTTATAGATCGACCTCGCCTAAGAGCACGGCGAAACCACACCGCGTACACACGCTACACCCGCGTTCCGGTGCGGTTATCACTGCCCCCAGCAACCGACCGCTAACAGTCATCGACAATCGCGATCTCGGCTCGAGCTGGATCGCGATTGTCCGTAGTGACAATCCCCCCATTGTTAAACCACGCATGTCCTCATGCGTGTCTCTACTGGCGTAGAGTCTTCAGCTCTTGGAAACTTAGACTTTCCACGGGTTCGATTTGTAATGATGAAGCTAGGTCTAGTCTTTTTACACAAAATATTACACTTTGATTCAAGTGCGGCGACGCCACGTGATGTTGATATTTTTTATGATACGTTACCATAACAATAATGAACATTTTATGCTAGCGAGTGATACCATGGGCAAAAGATTGTTTGTTATAAGACAACCGAATTTAACATTTAAAAAATGACTACAAGTTTAAGAACATTAGACATTTTGATAAAGAAGATGTTTACGTGTACAGAGAAAAATGCAGCAACATCGGTAAAATACTCAAAAAAATTGTTAAGTTCCTAATAAAAATATAGTTAACTTAACAACGTATAAAATTCCAATGTAGCATACATTATAAATCGTATATGGTAGCTTTTATATTAATAATCTAAAGAGTTAAATCTAGTTTTTAATAATTAATTTCAAAATAATAATCAATATTAAATCGCCATTATCGTTCAGGTCAAAAACTTTATATTTTTATGATATTGTCAACATAACTGTAAAAAATAAAAACGTTACACAAGTTAAATAATCTCATGAGTAAATATAAAGATTTTAGATTATATTCCTAATTATTTTGACAACTTACTATAAAACGATCATATACTTAGTCTTTAACTGATCTGACTTAACCTAAAGATGACCAGATAGACCAAGTGCGCACCGTGGTTCCATTGTTGCGTGGCGAAAAGTCACAATGTTATATTGATCTCACTTTTTTTGCTTTGTGGCGGAAATTGTTGTAACTATATTATTAACTGAAACGAACCGTATTCTATCATTATATAAGGTTCACTTTTACAGATGAACTTTATCTTGAATTGAATCTGTTTTTTTTTTCTATGTAATAGTCCTTGGAAAGTAAGCAAGGTACAAAAATCCTTTTACAATTTATTTATCTTTAAAAATAAAACCTAACGCATACAAAACCGTAAGGATTTTCTAGGAAATAATATTTAAGTGACCATAATACCATTATACACGTAATAATATTTTTTTTTCCTAGATACAAAATATATTTAGTTTTAAGTTTATAATATTATAAAAGTGCTATTTATGATATAATTTATGCTTTATGATGTTTAGAGCCATAACACGCAAAGTTTCCGATATCTAAGCCTTTAGCATTTATCACATATTACCGTTCTGAATAATTTACTACTTGGCAATGTGTGACAATCCTTCATATTAACAAATGAATTAATGCCAGGCGCTATAACAACGGCAAGCAACTATTTTATTGCTATAAAATGGCTTCTAATAATTTTACTTTATAATTTATAAATATAGAAGTTACAAAAACAAAAGAAACTTTTTATTTTAGCATATATGCTATATTACATTTTTTTCATTTACTGGATTTATTTTCCAATGAACATTTTCTTAAATCTATGTCTAAAGTATCATTTTAATCAAAATGAAATAAAAGCTATGGTAGTATTTAATATCAATTTTTAACTTAAAATCTAAAATAGGTCTACTTATTCTTTAAACTAATTATTCTTCTACGATAACCGGTTCTGTTTTCGTTGACGAAGGAAACGTCAATGTCCCACCCCTACTGATAGTTAAGAACAAAGAGACACACGCAGATGCTGCTCTAACTGCATCAGCTGATGATCTTTTTCACGAGATTCACGCAGTTACTTTTGTATTTTTAACATTTGTATAATAATTTAGTCATTTTACACTATTACTCAATTATTTGCGTTTCCTTACAAGTTCATGCGATTCAATCATTATAAGCTACCACCAGGTAGCTTATAATGATTGAATCTTAATGTAAAACTTGACTTCACTATAAAACTTTTTTGGATGTAGCGTGTAAAATCATACCAATATCAATAGCTTTGAATATGCGTGTAACAGAATAATGTGGGTTTCCTTGTTACCGCGGCTTTCATTTGGTACTTGGTTGATGAATGAAAATAGCGTAGAAAATAAGTGTATACCGATGTCTTTGCGAACTGGTCGTATATATCAGGATTTTGAAAAAGTGTAAAAAAAACATTTAGAGTCATTATTCGAGCTTTAAGCTTTCTTTGCAAAACATTTTCTTCACTGATGTACATATACACGTTGATCGTTTTAGATGCTAGATAGAAGGGTCTCCTGTGTGTATGCTGAAATAGCTTCGTCGCTGCTGATGTATCTGCCAATTTGGCATCGTGTTATTTTATATATGTTCTGTTTTTTTAAATATGGCCAATTTATTGTCTTTATACGTGACATATTTACAAATGTTTTTAATTATTTTGTACAGAACTGTAAAGCCCGATATTAATATGAATCCTATACAGTTTTGAAAGAAATAGTGAGTATGATACAACTACCACGAATTGTAAATATGTGGCCACCATTCTCAGCATATCTGCGGCGATACATTGAATAACCGTCAATATGCGTGATAGTATCATTCGTACACGGCTTTTTGGAATCGCTTCTTAAATTTTCCAGTATCCATGCACGTTAACATGATGTTAAAAGGACTGCAGTTCCGTGGATTAAGTGATCGGTAATAACATCAAACCATTCTTGATGAATTGATCGGTCCGGAATTTTGACTGATATTATTTCATCAATTTCTTCTGGACGAATTTTATCTCGAAGCCAAAATAAAATGTGGGCAAGTGGCAAACCTAGCTTTTGTCACTCAATCGAATACAACCAACATTATGTGTTAACGAAAACTAAATATTTAGCAATGGAATCAAAGAAAAGAGTTCAATTTTTGTTTGTTCAAACGTGCAGTTATATCGTGACTATGGATTGTTTTTATCTGGTAACGTCTGTATTTCTATTCAATTCGGATTACATGTTAATGTAATAAAAAGAATCTAGTCAATCGTAATAAAGTACGTAAGTGATCGTATTTTTTATGTATTCCGGCATGTTGCGTAGACTGCCGATGCAGCTTACAGATAAAATGAACGCATTACCGATGTCATTATGGCCTAAATTGCCATCGATGTTTCCGATAGTAGCATCTCATAAGTGAATATATTCTTCCGATGGTTATTTAGCCCGAGTGTATCAAATGACATAAAGCACTCACCTTCAATCTTAGCTTATATATCAATGTATTGATGGAATAGCTGACGATATCGAAGGATATACTCGTAGTTGTTTTGATTATGTCTAATCATTACGTAGTAGTTTATTGAACTAACTTTCTTAACTCTTTGATAACCTATAAAGAATAGTAAATAAAATGAAATAAGAAATTGAAATTAATAAACATATTAAGCAATTAAATAGTAAATTGTCAAAGTTACTGGCATTCGGCTCACATTGTTTGATGTCAAGTGATATTCGTCTTGTTATTGCCAAAATATTAATGGATGTTATAATGCATCATATGAAAGGTGTAGATCTAAAATCGTATTGAAAATTTTGTCTCGCGGATTAAAATCCGTTGACAATAAACCTATAAATAGCTTTATTGTGAACTGGATCATGAACCAAAATTTTATAGTCCACCTGGCCATTTATTTTAAGTGTAGTTTTAAAATTGAGTTCACCGGAAGTGATATTGCAAATTTCAGTCGCCCCAAATGATGCCATTAGGAAGCATGAATTATTTTTTTTTATCTTGCACAAAAATAATGTTAAGTTGTCTTAATCACCAGAAGAAGCGAAAGTTAATTTTCTGGCGGAGTGTGTATAGGAGACAGTACAACTTTTTTGTGTGCAGCACTTTTCTACAAGTGTTGTATTTTGAAATTTTAATGCCTGACAATATTGATATACTATATCCATTACACCAATTGTATTTTTTAAATGCGCAGAGTAATTAATATCCAGTATCCGGCATATTTGATCGCAAGACAAACAAATGATACACGAGTGAGTGAGAGGCTGGTCTGCTGTCTCTGTCGTTCTCGTACTCGTCCTGCAAGTATATTTTGTTCGAGTGCCTTTCTGGTCCTTTCAATAATATGAATTCGCAGAAATTTCTGCTGTCCTGAAAATATTATTTTCACCTTTTATTTAAAACAAAGAAATTATTATTATTATTTTTATAACATTATAAATCTTCCACAGAATAAGATAAGATTTAGTGAAATAAATACGAGACTTATATCAGTTCCGTTAAATTTAAATTTCTCATTGATTATTATTTTTAAATAATAGATGAGAGTAAATATTTTTTTATTCCGGATCGTAGACTATATAGCCTTTATGCTCACTTTTACTACATTGGACAAGAGTGCATGAACAAAAATGGTCAAGATCTAATTTCGCCAACTTGCATTTAAATTAAGTGGCCGACAGTACGACATATAGAACACAAATTATATAAAACTTAAAAGTATAACCTAAAAAAAATAAAAAGTGTTTTTTCGTCCATGGTAAAACGTGCACATTTTTTTAAAAATCAAATAAGGTTTGTGTCTACTACTGGCTGGCCGCACTTCTCTGCGGTCATGAAATGCGTAAACAATGTCCGGAAGTGACTCATTTCTCTCGATCGAAACCAATAACACTAGTATGTAAATAAATACACTAGGTAAAGATAACAATATACTACAAATAAATACAGCAAATGAGTTCGAACACCCACCAAACCAACAACAGAGAGTTTTAGATAAAAATATTTGCGATGATGGTGAAAATTGGAATACTGTTACAAGAACCAGAAAATGACGTACCGCAGTTAAAAATATTGAATCAGAAGTTAATTTAGAAGTGGTTATAGCGAGTCGAAATGCCCTACCCTAGTAGTTTCAATTGCTGGGTAAAAATTATTTATTAGTTACAATATTGGAAATATTACAGTTAAAAAATATATTAACTAGTTTAAAATAAATATTAAAAAAAATTTGAGAGAAAAACAGATCTGCAAAAATTATTGAACTCACTATTAAGCATTAAATAGTGATTAAAGAAAAGGAATTATTATTTCGGAAATCAATGGAGGTAGAAACTATGTTTTAAGTTATTATAAATATTAAATTAAATAGATTAGATAGACGGGCAAAACTGTGAATTTTGCGAAACATCTTCATTTAAGTGTAATAATTGTACTTGTAAAGAATACCGTGTGGCGCTTAGCAAAGTATGTCCTATATATGAAAAAGAATGAAAAATTAGAGACGTCATGGGTGGTTTTAACTGTACATATACAAAAGCTTTTACGTTGTATTTATATACTTTTATTTCTAATCCGAAAAAAGAGCAATTATTGCCAACACTAAAACACACAATGATTTTCGACAACGATATGATCAAGAGTCCAATAACATTTATCCATCTCCTCCCGCGGTACAAAAGCCTCATACGCTATGATTTTGATGTGTACCGTCGTAACTGAAAATTTTACAGAGACAGCAAAATAAAAACATCGACCAATTAATCAAAGCGCAGTTATATGCTCGTTAATTGGAAATTCTAATATTCAAACTCGGAGTACGCTTGCAGTAATTAATGCAGGGGGGATATCAAAACAAACAATCCACAACAAACTCTTCAATCTTAACAAATCCTGTTAAGACTGAAGGGATATTAATTAAATTATAGGAATCTTGGAAATAAATGCAATCCATCATATTAAAAAACAATATTAATTTATTTACATGAGGTAGTAGAGCATTACATCTTTTCACAGCTTTTGTTGCACTTCTACAGCCACGGGGAACTACTACCGGGTTTTACAAAGTCGGAATAAAACAAAGAATGAATAAATTTTGGCGTAGCTAGATGGCTATTCGTACCCTTGTTTTCACTCCTTTCTCCTCCAAATATTTATTTCTGACCTTATCCCGTCCAATAAACCACTTCTATCCAATTTACTAGGTTTACAACGCACTCAAAATTCTCCGGATGCTATGTGCGTCTATGGGCGACGGGAGCACTTAACATCAGGTGAATCGTTTCCTCGTTTGTCGTTCTTTCTATAAAAACATATTAGCATGTTTTTTAAGATATAGATTACGCCCATAAAAATGTCGATATTTATAAATTATAGAATATTTTGGGCGGTTTAGGGGTGGGGTCAATAATTTTTACGTATTCATTTTTATAACTTTTCAAGGGAAAGCACTTTACAAATAAAGTGCAACTCTTAGATCATGAATAGTTTCAAGAATGAGATAAGCTCAGTGTAACCCACTATCGCCAATACGAGTATTTTTTTTAATTTATAACGATGTTATTGTTTCACAATATGTAGATGACATATTTATTTATACAACATATGTATGTTATAGAAGTTATCTTTAACAAATATTAAATAAAATTGTTAGTGTTTTAGTAGGTATGGGATTTGAAATATCCACAACGAAATGTAAAACATGTTTGACTGCAAATCACCGCAAATATGCAAACCAATCTATGAACTTCAAACTTAGTTATATTAACATACCTTTAGTAGATAGTGTTAAGTATTTAGGATTGTGGTTGGACCGTTGAGTAAAACACGTCAATGAAATAAATTTATTAATGTTTTTAGTCAGTTTTAGTCAGTACATTGCGGCTATTCGCAGCCGTATGGTTTTTGACAGTTTTTTAATAATGATTCAAAGTAAAATCCCAATGAGCTTAATGCGACATCAAAACCGATGTTTACGATTTATCGGTGGTTTTATTGTGACTAATCCAACTCACGTCATGGAACACAAATTAAGTTAGCCACCTTCAGAGGTCGCAGTAACAAAATACCTACTTACTTATCTTTAAAAATATACATAATTGTTGAAGACTATTTAAACTTGTGAACAATTGCAAATGTTCTTATTTGAAATTTGGGAATATGATATTGATCACACTTCTATATTACAACCAGATATCGATATTATCAAGAATGCCAAAAAACATACCGTGCAACTCATCTAAAAATGAAATTTTAATCTTTTCTCGAATAAATTAACTGGTTATTATAAAATTTACACTAACGAGTCAAAAGATTCACAACTACTTATTAATATTGGTATGTGTATTTTTTATTAAGTGTGTTTTGTTAATATTGTAATTTACTACGTTGTTAATTTTAGTTGTGGTGAAAAATAAATTATTATTATTATTTTTAAAATATTTTTCTCGTCTGGCTGGGGTCTCTAGCCCTCGGCAGGGAAGACCAGACGGCCGAGGGTTAGGGCGCAAGGGAGAGAAACCGGCGGACAATGCGGGCGGTATCGAGGAGCACCGCTTTCTGCATTTGAGCCAGAAGCTTATTATTATTAATATTATGATTATTATATGTATTTAATGGCAAAGAAATAATCTCTATTATAAATCATTTCTAACATGTCAATTATGTGTGGAACTTATTGCTATTGCAGAGGCTTTATCATTCAATGAATCTCTAAAATATAACAAATATGTAATTCTTACTGGATTAAAATCCTCTATTCAACATCTGGCTCGATGAGGATCAGCTTTTCAAGATAGATCAATAGTCTGCCCTACAAAAAACTCAATACTTAGGTTAAAATCTCAATCATAATTCAATGGACGCTATCCCCTGTGTGCATATTCGGAAATAAAAAGGTATTCCCATATCTTATGAAGAAACATTCTCGCCATCGTGTAATGAAGATGATGATGTTATAACATATTAATGACATGTGTACATAACGATGAGCTAAGAAAACAAATTGGCTTAAATAATATAAATCTGCTGAATCCTTCAAACATAAAAATTTAAACATACTAAAGAAAATTAGATAAGTCTGCTCTCAACAAAAGAGTGCAGTAAGTAACGTATATTTTTATGTAATATTGTATTATTAATAGTTTTATACTAAGTGGCATATTCGCACTAGCGAATAAACTCTTTAAATAAAAAAAAAGATGTAATTTCAGACGATCGCGAAGTGTGTCATTAATGTCTTTTTGCGATTTTATATTAAAATTACGCTTCCTTTTGGTTTTATAACTAGTATTAAAACTTCCCATACCAAGTTTGCTGGTAGGAAACGCATATAAAGAGGAAGTAATTATTTTGGGATTTTTTCATTAATATTAAGATAAAAACCTGAAGAGTTGGCTTGTTCTTTACACGTTATTCCTCTGGATGTACTAGAATTGCGAAAAAAAATGTGTTTGATACACACGTAATCTTTTTTTTTGAAAAATGGTGGTTATAGCAAAGGGTGGTCAGGTGATTGTAACCACGGAATGGAACTAGTAGAAAGATATAAGTTATGAAAATAATGATGTTGGTAAATCATTAACATAAAACTAATAGAAAACAGTTTAAGTTTGTTTTCTTGCAAAATCTCTTTATATTTCTTTGTTTTGATAAACCTCCTTTAGCACTAAAGTGACATCGTTATAACGCGAGGTTTTTAAGAGATATTTGGATATCATCAGGGCACTTTTAGGTACAGCAAGTAATTGATCTTGCTGTAAGCAAGTAATTGGGTTGCTATAAATCTGACGTGTCAACCTTTAACTGCGTTTTAAAGGTTACTCAAGTACTGATCTCTATGACCTTTAGAAAATGTACGTAAGTGCGTATTGCTATTTTTTAATGATCAAATAACCTTTAAACAACTTTAAAATGTTCTTGCGTTAATATTTAGCTGTTTTGTTTGTCCTCACATCCGATACAAACACTATCTGCATGTTATTTTACACGCAGAAGTTCACTTGCCTTTTGTTTTGAGTTTTTGCAATGTTTTTTTACGTTTTTGTAAGGTAACCTTACCATAAAAAAAAGGTACTCGTACTTACGTGCGGAGTGCATAACATCATAAAACTTTTTTTGGTACTGGATATTTATTAGAAATATCTGGATATTTATTAGGACTATTATTTTAGCCACGGCAGTTGTCAAAGTTATATTGTAGATAGTTTGCTTAATAATTATGCTACATGTAAAATGGTATGTGGTTACACATACCGTTTTACATGCGCAATTTGTGATTTAAGTGGATTGTCACCAGAAATTGTTATACTCTAAAACATACTATGTTTCACTACACTAATAGAAAAACATCAGTATATATTTCTTTCTTTGTTTTCATTAATTACGTGACGCAATTATCAAACTTTTGAGAGTTAAAACTGTAATCAATTAATTATGCTATATTAGGAAAATAAAGTTTCTGAAAAATAAATTTCCAATGGTGGATACCCAGTACAGGGTGAGTTTACATTTTCTCTTCTTATCAATGTACGTAAATAATTTGTCTACAGAATTAAATGAGATCAAACTAAAGTATTCTGTGAATGGAATTTACGTCAATAACTTGAGTCAAACAGACGATATGTTTTTATTGATTCTGTCGATAGATTCTATTCGAGAACTTTTAAAAACCTATGAGTTATGCTTTGGTTCTTGGGTTTATACTCAGATTATAAAATGGTACAGATGAAAACCTTGTCAAGGAAAACTGTGAAAATGATAGATGCTTACATTTAAACATAAGTGTTTTGACAACTTGTGAAATACGTTTTCACAAGTTGTCAAAACACTTATGTTATCTCTTAATTGTTACTCACATAATATGTGTGTAAAAATTGCCAGAGTAGGAAAAAATGCCCGTTTTTTATTTTTAATTCAAAAAGTAATTATAAAAATATCAATAGTAATAAATTATGTCTAGATATTCAACAAAGTTTTTATGCCATGGTTGTAAAACTTTTCATAAATTCAAACTAAATAAATATTTTCATTTGTTTTATTATAATTTTACTGCCCTACAAATTATTAAGTTATAAAACAAACCTACAAAAAAAAACCTTTTACGGATTTGTTATTATGCTGTAGTAATGCCCTTCACAAATAGTAACCAGCGTATTTTATATGTTGACTAATAATTGAAGAGGTATTTGGTTATAAAAGTATTTAAAAGCCTTTGTAAAGTCGGCATAAAATAAAGTATCCATGACTTTTAGCGATGCCGGATGGCCATATCTACCCTTTTCCCACTCCTATACGCTCCAAATCGCTAATCCCGACCCATCCTATCCAATAAACCAATTGTATCGAATTTCCTAGGTTGACAACGCATTCGCAACTCTCCGGATGTTGCGTGTGTCCATGGGCGACGGGATCACTTACCATAAGGTGAACCGTCTGCTCGTTTGT
>JAOCPS010686886.1:0-10644 GCA_025505425.1 Graphium colonna | reverse complement strand
CCTAACAAAATGTATGGAGTCAACCGCCAAATGAAATTTGTCGGTATTTATTTTGTCAAGCAGTCAGACGGATCTTCGGATGGCTACGGAACCCTTTCACGTGCGCGCCCGACACGCTGTTGGCCGGTTTTATTTGTATTTAATTCGGAACAAATCTGTTTAATGGATAGAATAGTGAATTAATTAAGAAGAGACCGATGGCTATAAATGGACAAATTGTTAATCAGAATAATAATCATAAAAAATATTGTAGATGCATATAAAGTTCATTGACATTAAATAAAGTTTATATTTTTTTTTCTTTTACTTGTTCTTACTTTGGTTATTATAATTTTACTAACAATTTTATTCGGCTTTATTCACCTTTTTAACCAACTTCGAAAGGAGGAAGTTATCATTTCGAATACTTTTTTATGTACGTTCGCGCGTGTCTCAGTCATTCGTGGATCGATTTTAAAAATTCTGTATTTGCCCAAAAGCATATACTCCTGTTACAGTTCCATAAAATTTACTGAAAAATTCGTTCAATATTTTGTACGTTCAAAATAACGGACAAAATATGTCTCCGAAGTACAATTTAAATTTTCTGGAGGTGGTAGACCATAACGCCTTTTTACAGCTTTTGCTGCACTTCTATGGCCGTTCTCACCCGGGGAAGTACCACGGCCCTTCATAAAGTCGGCATAAAATAAAGTATACATGACTTTTCGGGATGCCGGATAGCCATGTCAACTCTTTTCTTTTCGTATTCATATCCCCTCTAAATCCTTAATCCCGACCCCACCCTATCCAATAAACCTATTTTATCCAATCTCCTAGGCTGTCAACGCTCTCGCAACTCTCCGGATGTTGCGTTTGTCTATGGGCGACGGGATTGCTTACCATCAGGTGAACCGTCAACTCGGTTGGCGTTCTTTCCACAAAAAAAATTGAGGCAATTGAAATAGGTTTATGTAATAAACTACTTTAAGTTTACTTATTGTTCTTATTTAATTTGACACGAAAATAACTTCTTGTTGGATATTATTAATGAATAATATCATAATGATATTGTTACTTCTATCACAACAAAATAAAATGATGCAATATAGTTTAAATTGTGCTTTTATCTTGTTGCTAACAAATTACTCTATCTACACAAATAGAGATAATTAATCAGGATATTATTATTTTAACCGACTTCAAAAACAGGAGAATGTTCTGTTCGATTATATGTATATGCGCCGAATTGTCCGTCAATTACGAAAATCTTTTGTTTATTTTTTATTTCAAAAGCTTTCGAGGGATTTTAATCAAAATTTAATGGTGATATATATAATATATTATATAACCAGAGATTTAATTATGATTAAAATCTTACAGTTGTTGTTTTAAATCAAAATAATCGTTAAAAATATATCGCGAAAGTTCACCTCTAAGTCGTTTGAAATCGGTTTCGCAACTTTGTGTGTATTTGTATGATGTTAACTTTTATGTCAAGAAACGTGTCAAACCTCAAAAAATACAGAAATCTATTTCGGAAATATACCAGGAAGTATTTTCAATCAATCAAAAAATCAAGCCGAAACACGCCCACAACTGGGCATCGCATCCCAGCCACTTCCCGTAACCCTAACGATGACGTCATTAAAAAAAAAACAAAAAAAAAACGCTATAAATCGTACCATACAAAACATATTTTATCTATATTTAATTTCATCGTAATAATATAAAACAGCTACATTTATTTATAAAATCCACAACAACTCTGGATGAATCGTTGGCTTTGCGTGGGGTGATCCACGTAATAACAACGTTCTTTGCTAAGATAAACTATAAACGCAAAGACGCTGATAAAACTACGTACATTCAAAGGGACACCAACTGGACGACCTGACCCCGGGGTGACGAGATAAATCTGTTTTTGTAGCAAACAAGTGAGCATTTCGCCAGAACACATTGCACAGTGAAGTCGCTTCGCTGGCTAAACGGTCTAATGAGAAAAGACGAAAATAAAGAACAAAATAACAGCAGTAATAAATCAGGGGACACGCAAGAACCAAGGATGCCAAACATCAAGGTATTCACCGGTAGCTCTCACCCTGACATCGCGAAGAAAATCGCCGAGCGTCTAGGCTTAGACTTAGGGCGGGCCACTACAAAGAAGTTCAGCAACAAAGAGACGAACGTCGAAATCGGGGAGTCGGTTAGAGGTGAGGATGTATATATCGTGCAGAGTGGATGCGGGGAAATAAACGACAATCTGATGGAGCTCCTGATCATGATCAACGCCTGCAAAATAGCTTCAGCATCCCGTGTTACAGCCGTCATACCCTGCTTCCCTTATTCAAGGCAGGACAAGAAAGAGAAGAGCCGTGCCCCAATCACGGCTAAACTCCTCGCGAACCTTATATCGGTCGCTGGCGCTGATCACGTCATCACAATAGAACTCCACGCCTCTCAGATCCAAGGCTTCTTCAATATACCAGTGGACAATTTATACGCGGAGCCGGCCATCACGAAATGGATCAAAGACAACATACCCGAATGGAAGAGCGGCGTCATGGTTTCACCAGACGCTGGAGGTGTTAAAAGGATGACGTCCATAGCCGACAACCTGGATATAGACTTCGCCATCATCCACAAGGAAAGGCAACGAGCCAACGAAGAAGACTCGACAGTTCTAGTAGGTGATGTGAGGAATAGAACGGCTATTATGGTTGATGATTTAGCAGACACCTGCGACACGATTGTAAAGGGCGCTGAAAAATTAAAAGAGGCGGGCGCGAATAAAATCTACGCCATTCTGACGCATGGCGTATTGGCGGGAAATGCCATAGACAAAATAAATAACTCCTGTTTGGAAGCGTTGGTTGTCACTAACACCATACCTCAGGAAAAGCATATGAAAATGTGCCCTAAATTGCAGACTGTGGACGTGTCCGTGATGTTGGCTGAAGCAATAAGACGTACCCACTATGCGGAATCGGTTTCTTACTTATTTTCAAACGTTCCTTACTGAATTACAATGCTACTCATAATTTTAGTTTCGTTTCTTTAGTTTTATAATTGTTAGTCGTATTTATTAAAATAAATGGGTTTTGTTTACCCATAAATTGTAATTGATCATTTAATTCACACCATAGCTACTTTACTTATGGACTTTACTGGTATCGATAAATTTCTATCTTGTTTTTAAAACTTATCATATTCAAAATAATAACAATTTCCAAAAATATATACACACATTTCAACGCCCAGGCCGTTCAGCTAGACATGGCCATCCGGCATCCCAAAAAGTCATGCATACTTTATTTTATGCCGACTTTATAAAGGGCGGTAGTAGTCCCCCGGCCACGGCCGTAGAAGTGCAGCAAAAGCTGTGAAAAGTTGATATGCTATAACACCTCTGAATTTTGACATTGTGCTATGGATGTTTTTTTAACTATGACTAAGGTTTTGGTATATCAATGGAAGTTTATGAATAAACTCACTGACAGACAAAAATTATTTAAATTTTGTTCCCAAAGTATTTGTTCTCAAATATCATTCATTCAAAGGGCAATGCCCAAAAGTGATACCAAGAATTCTCATGCATCAAGATCAAAATTGTATAGTAATTATTTCCATAATTTATAAATAAATAAATAACTCATTTAATCGACCCAATAATAAAAAAAATACAAGATGAGTAACAATCTAAGGTGTGCAACAACTTACAAATAAAACAAAAAAATAATCATCTAATGAAGTTTATCATAGCATCGTTTAAAATATCGTCTAAGATATTGCCATGCCGGGTCGACGGGGTCTCAGCTCAGCACAATGTTGGCATGAGCCAACGCTGGTATTCTGCTGACACTAATTTAAAATAACATAACTTAAAGATTTATTTTCCTTACTGTATATAATATTATTATATTGGTTCATAATGCTATCAATATATACCGATTGCAAAAAAATATATAGTAGTAACAAAAACCAAAACACAAAACAAAAAGAAACGAGAAAAAGCGCATTAAACAAAAAAATAAACAGTACCTAACTACAAATGTTCACAATTATTTTCACGATTATTTACCAAATATAATTTAATAATAATTTCTTTCATTACGCTTCATGGATTTGATTTGTGAACAGGGAATTTAATTTAAAGTATAAAAGTATGAATTTTACTTTACCTACATGACGTTTACACAATCTGTCATAGAGATGTAGTATGCAAGAGAATCCCGGGCTTCCTTTACGAATAACACTTCTGTAGGAGTTAATATAAGAAGTCTAGTCTTCAAAAAAATCCGTCAATTCCTTTAAATTAAAAACCTTCTTACTTTCGATACAAAAATCCAGCACTTAGTCATAGCTTCTTATAAAAAAAATACACACGCACTCACATACACACACATATAGATTTACTCACAAAACAACTAATTATTTGTCTACAACTAATTCATTTTTGTACAAATATTAGTTTTTTTTATGCATAATACGAACAAGGCATGGATAAGCTTAAGTTACATGTTTAAGACAATTTAAATCTTTAAGTTATGTTATTTTTTTTTATAAATATTTGTTATTTTTAAAAGGAGAATTTTTCGTATGTCTTTTTTACTTTGCGTCATCTATCTCTCACCCCTACGGTTCCACTGAAGACCAGCATTCACGAAGATCTGCTAACTTCGTGATTTACAGCTGAGTGGAAACCTTTTTGGTGCATTTATTTGTTATTTTGTTATCTTAGTTTGCATTTTATGTTTACCAAATAATTATTTTTCTTTCTTTCTATACTTGATGCAACTTCGTACGGTATGCAATATAGACTTTAGGGTGTAGTTTACTGAAAAATAAATAGAGTCGTACATAGTAAGTAAATAAATGTTTCTATTACATCATTTTGATGTGCAAATAGAATTATTTAGTGTTTCAAACTATAAACAATTGATGTACGCTGATGTAATTATTATCGGCGTTGTTGTTTATTGAACCCGAGAGGTTATTTTCCGTTAATTAACATATTTACGGAGTTCAAAAAAGTAGGAAGATTCTCAATTCGAATGTTTATATATTAACCGACTTCGCAAAAGGACGAAGGTTCTCAATTCGAATGTTTATATATTAACCGACTTCGCAAAAGGACGGAGATTCTCAATTCGAATGTTTATATATTAACCGACTTCGCAAAAGGACGAGGGTTCTCAATTCGAATGTTTATATATTAACCGACTTCGCAAAAGGACGAGGGTTCTCAATTCGAATGTTTATATGTTTTTTTATGTACGTCTGCGCATATCTCCGCTATATATGAACCGATTTTAAAAATTCTTTTTTGCAGCATCAGTTAGAGCATCAATGAGAGATGTTGAAAGAACGGAAAAAAAACACGCGGGTGACTGTCAGGGACTAGTAAATGATATTTTGATCAATTATATAAATAGGGTATTCTTCCGGAATATACCCATAAAATTTTCAGGAAAAACCGTTCAGTAGTTTTTCTTTTAAATCACAATAACAAAATTGATTTTGTATACTTTTGCGCGTATCTCCTTCATTTATGACCCAATTTCAAAAATTATTTTTTGTATGATAGAACATTCTTTGTTGATAGTCCCATCAATCGATTAATTAGATTGTTTTTTAAATAAAAATAACAAAACTTAGGAATGTCCGCACATATTTCCGCAACTTATGAGCTGATATGAAAAATATTATAACGGAGGAAATATGTTTTGAAAGTACACTTTAAGGCTCTTGAAGTCGGTTTTTGTAATTATCTGTAAAAATAAACATATTTTATGTACGTTTGCTCGTGCCCGTGGTTTATGAGCCAATTTGAAAAATTCTTTTTTTTTTGTCTGACTCTAGATATTCTTCATCAATAGTTGTTTAAAATTTGAATAAAATTTGTTCAGTAGTTTGTTTTTATAATGAAAATAACAAAATATAGGACTGTTCTCTGCCACCTATGGACAGATTTTCAAAACTTAATTTTTTATTACACTTCTAAAATGGTCCCGCAGAATTTTGTATAAAAAATCGGATTAGTAGTTCGTTTTCAAAATCAAAATATAGGAGATGTTCCGGAAGTACACTTTTACGACGTTTGAAGTCGGTTTTTTGTAATTTTCTGTGAAAATAAACTTGTTAATTGAAAACGCAAAAAAAAAGTTCTTAAAAGTACATTTTAAAGGCTTTGAAGTCGTGTTTTTCTGTAAAAATTAGGTTCTTTTGTAATTTCTGTAAAAATTATGTTTGCCCTGAATTTGACAATTGAAATAGACAATTTTCCAAACTTCACGATCTTATTTCGGTCTTTTTTATTTTTATCACTTAACTTAATTACTATTTCTGACTTCGTAACCTATACCAGTGGTTCTTAAACTGGGAGCGCCGAGCCACCGGTGTTCATTCAAGACAGTGTTTTGAATTGAGTTTTGATGCTCATTCATGACATTGTTATTTTAGAACGTTAAAAAATTTTAGGTGGGCGCTAGATATTTTTTTCTAAAAACTGGACGTTGAAACAAAAAAGTTTGGGAATCACTGCTGTAGACTGTTACATAATAAACTGGTAATGCTGTTGATGGAGGGCAACACGGGCCGATCATCCGATTGCTAGAAGGGAAGGAAAACTAGTTACACTTATTTAATTCAGTATTCAAAATTAAAAAAAGAAATTCTTTGAAAATAATTTAAAACATAAAGATATTCAATCCATTCAGCAAACTTGATTATACAGGTAGTAAAATGTGAACTAATAACAAAAATTTAATAGGTGGTAGAGCATAACGTCTTTTCACAGCTTTTGCTGCACTTCTACGGCCGCGCTCGGCAGGGAAGTACCACCGCCCAATATAAAAGTAAAATAAAGTATGCATGACTTTTGGAGATGCCGCACGGCCATGTCTAACCTTTTCTTTTCCCATTCTTATCCCCTCCAAATCCCTAATCCCGATCTCATCGCAACAACGCACTCGCGACTCTCCGGATGTTGCGAGTCTATGGGCGACAGGATCGCCTACCATCCGGTGAACCGTCTGGTCGTTTGTCTTTCTTTCCATAAAAAAAGCAAAATTACGCACTAAATACACTAAAGGTAGAAAAAAATAATAATTTACGATATTTTCTGTTTTTCGTATCTCCTCGGATTGAAACGGTTCCCTGGTTGCCATACCATCCATAGGAATTATTGCCATTGACATAAGTGAAGTCAAATTCCGCGGTCATCTGAAAGGCTAAGCCAAGCTTGGCGTCCTCGGCAGAGCGAGGTAGCATTTCCAACCATCCCACTTTATACAAATATATAAAGCGCAGGTTCGTCCTCTAATAGAATACTAGATATTGAATACATGATAGCTTAAACATTCTTTTGCTTTTAATTTGATTCCACTGCAGCTTTGGTCATTGATGATTATTTAGTTTCTTAGATTATTCGTCAAATTTCTCATGTTTTCCTGCAAAATTTTAATAGCAAACACTCATAAGTGTTTCGCATTGCCTGTTTTAAACCGTTAGGCGCAAATATTAAATAAACTTCGTTGTGAAGTTATCGCTGGATGAAAGGTACTGTTATCTGACAGATAAACAAGACCGTAAACATTAACCGAGCAAAGGTTATTTTACAAAAAATATTGTGATTAAGTTAATTATCAATTTTATATAATCATGGATAAAAAAGTGACCTTTTACTGCCTCGTGAAATAGTGCAAATAATATTAATTAAATGCAACCAGTACAGAAACCAAATCCTTCGTGAAATTAACCACATAAGAGATTCAAGTAAGTTCATTAGTATGTTTGTAGTTTTTTAGAATAGTAGGAATATTTCTATTGAATGCTTTACGAAATAATTCTTTTTCAACTATATTGCCACTAAATGTTACCAATTTGCAACAGCGTCTTTTTAATGTTAATAGTAAGCGATGTAGGTTTATAAGTGTATTTTAATAAATAAGTGGTCATATACAAAACTTGAGACGTTTCGTTTACACTGACAGACAAGACCTAGAAACCATCCGATACAAAAACTATTTTCTCTGATCAAATAAGATGATTTGAGACAAGTCAAACATTCACATAAAATAATAACTTTTCCGAGATCACTTCGCTTACGATTTTTACTAGCAAATAATTTTAATCAATGAAGAATGTTTACTTATGTGTCACGTTTTATCCAAAATTTGGCGGAAATTATTAGTTTCTGAGAAAAAAAATATAAATTTAGCAATTTGTATGGAGCATTGACGAAGACTTAACCGTGTTATATTTTTAAAAACTTTTGATTAATATAGAATTGAAACTGATAAAATGTAAAAAAAAAAAGAAAATTACCTTAAATATTCAAGTAGTTTATCATAAAATAAACTTTTTTTCTTTAAGGAAACGCAACCAATAATAATGATCAATTATTATGAATAACAATGCAAAATCCTTTTTATTGCCAATTAAAGAAAACTTCAAGGTATTTATGTGAATTTTTCTTCAGTGTAAAGTTACAATTCGGTGTTGAGATCTACAATCTTAAAATCGCCAAAGTACTTGGAAGTTTTAATATAGAAAAGGACGAAACGAACAAGCGGCTCATCTGTCGGTAAGCGATCACTGCCGCCCATGGACTTCCGCAAAACAAGAGCGTGGCCGTCCTTTGAGATAAGAGTACGCTCTCTTCTTGAAGGTCTCTAACTCGTATCGAATAAGGCTAAGTTTATTTGCACAGAAAATTACAAAAACCGACTTCAAACCCCTTAAAATTGTACTCTCGAAACATATCGTCTCCGTTATTTTGATTTTAAAAACAAACTACTAATCAGTGGTTCTACAAATATTTTATAAAAACCTTTTATAAAAATTTTCTAGGACCACTGTGGAAGTGTACTCTATCAGATAAAAAATATTTTTTCAAATCAGTTCTTAAGTTGCGGAGATATGTGCGAACGTTCCTAAACATTGTTATTTTTATTTAAAAAACAAACTAATGAACAATACTTTCGGAAAATTTTATGGGATTATTTATGAAAAATGCTCTATATTATATATTTTTTTTAATTGGTTCATAAATGACGGAGATACTCGCAAAAATACCTAAAATCAATTATGATTTTTAAAAGAATAACTACTAAACCGATTTCCCTGAAATTTTTATGGGACCATTCCGGAAGAATACCCTATAAGATGAAAAAAGAATTTTTAAAATCGGAGGGGACATGCGCAAACGTACATAAAATAACATAAACATTCGAATTGAGAACCTTCCATTTTTTTAAGTCGGTTAAAAATAGTGCGTTTTGTCTGATTTATTAAGCAAATAAATTTACTTTTTGTATCGCAGGTGCATTTCAAAAATGGCTCCATTGCTTTATAAAACTAATGCCAGTCCCCCGGCGCGCGCTGTGATGATGGTAGCCGATATTATTGGTTTAAAACTTGATATGAGAGATCTGAATCCCGTTTTAAGACAACAAGACACTCCGGAACTTACAAAAGTAAGAGAATATTATCTATTAATATACATATATCTATATTTATATTATAAAATTGCAGTTTGTTTGTTGTTTGAACGCTTTAATCTCGGGAACTACTGATCCATTTCGAGGAAGGCTTTAGGCTATATAACAAACGATATAGTCAATAATGCTCCTATTAGTATAATAAAATGTTGCAAAACGTCAAATTTGATATTGAAAAATTCGCGGGAAAAACCGCTGTGAACAGCTAGTTTGATATGTGTACCATACATATGCAGGATGACATATGTATGGTACCTTGGTATGGTATTGTGTATAAACAAAAAAGTATAATAAAATTTTAGTACCAACTTGTAAATCATACAAAATTCCGATCTTTGGCTTTATTTACTACTGATTTTTGGCTATTGAAATTTTCTATTTTTTTGTTAATGCCTGCAATGCAATAATTGTCGTATGTCTTCCACATTCGTTCTTCTTAGGCTTTCCTTGGCTATTAAATCAATTATTGCTTCATAAGTTATAACCAGCAAAGATTTCTTATTGCATAAAGATATTTGAATATAAAAAAAACCTAAATCGTTCCATACATTATGATACAAAAGAAAAGGACAATGCCCAAAAGTGCATCAAGATAAAATTTATATAGTGATTATTTTCATAATTTCTTACACTTTATGAATTTGATTTTTGAACAGGGAATTTCATTTAGAGTATAAAAATATGAATTTTTAAATTAAACTTAATTACAGATTTTATCGCGGTTAATTTTTAAATTTTATCACCGGACGTTTCGAACCCTTTACAGCGTTCATAGTCACGGGTAGGACCGAGATGTTTGATGTCCTGGTGTCATTTGTTAATCCTGCATACCGTCAGCTTGAATATTAATTTCTAGTCCGATCTACGCAGTAACTACAAATTGTATCTTTAGGTCTCGCAGTGTTGTGATTATTTCTCGAGTTGATTTCTTTCTTTATGTCTAATTTTCGCGTAAGTATCAAAAACAAAATATGGATTTTGTTTTACACACGACGCTTGCGCAATCTGTCATAGATATGTAGAATGCGAAGAAGATATTTTCTATGAACTGACGAAAATAACTTTGACAGGTATATATAATAATAAGTTACTGCGTAGATCGAACTAAAAATTAATATTAAAGCTGACGGTATGCAGGATTGACAAGTGACACCAGGACATC
>JAOCPS010686775.1:0-10645 GCA_025505425.1 Graphium colonna | reverse complement strand
ACTATTTTTCTGAAATCCCAGTCAAGGTCACATCTACATTACAATCATCTCCTCTAAATGCCATCAACATATTAAAAGTAGCTTCTTAACGAAAATTGATATCTGTACAATTTTGACGTTTCATAAGAACGCGTAAGCGTCTATGTGAATAAAGATATTTTAAATTTGAATTTGAATTACGGCCACAGCGGCCAATCGACTCGGGGATCAACCAACTGCGCAGGAAATATTATAGTGCACAAGTGTGCGCGCAAACACAGATGCACTCTCGGATACGGATATCCGACATGACTGGAGATAGATCAGGCGGAAGACCGATTTCTTACATGCCCATCCAACGCATGTATCATCTTTATTTTCAGGTAATCAGGTGATCGGCTTGCATTGTCCTAATCCAACCAAGAAACAACAACACAAAATTATTGTCCTCCTGCGAGATTTGAACCCTCGATCTCGGTATGTAAATAAAGGGTTCATACCACCATGCTATGGAAGCGGTTACTTATATATACTTAAATTATAAACGTGAAAATGGTTACGTTTCGGTGTTTGCTGCATCACGCAAAAGTGTGTATGAATTGATTTGGGTGGAACTTCTCAAACAGATAGTTTATTGACTAATTTTGCAACAAGAATAGAATTTAGATGAATCCAAAAAATAAAATTATTTCATGTTCCTACATTCTTACCGTCCATCCAAGATAAAATTGAATATAGATATTACATTAGTCTTTACGTTAAAGTTCCTATGATAAAGTAGAAAAGTAGTGAAATTATGTTTTTATATACGTGTTTTATTATAATTAAGTGTTTAAGTATCGACGTGCATACAGATCGAAGTCATTTTAAGTGATTTCGTCGGCCTTGACGAATGTACAACATCCGAAAAAAATTGTTGTGCGTTACCATCTTTGGACATAACATTATAATATAAGTTCCCCATCCTAGGGATATATTCATGTAGTGATTAAAATCAAACTCCTAATATCTCAGTGGCTTGGTTAGTATTTTTCCAGATACTAAACAATACTAAAACCAAGGATTAATTTTAAACGATTTATACTACTATGAAAAAAAACTAGCCATTACGGTTTTAATCATAATTTCAGAGTTAAATTTTCTGGTGCATATTTTTACGGTACTTATAGCTAAATCCAAGATTTTTTTAAATTTCTAAGCAGAGTATTAATACTAAAAAATATACGAGATTTTAAGTTAAGATAAAAAACTGCGTCTAATTTCACGCATAGTTTTTGATGATGTGTTGTGCTGTGATTAATATGTGACACTCTTAATTACGAAATGGAATTGTCAAAAGACCAAACTGGAATCGTTTAAATTCCAAAATGGAATTCCCGACAAGTTGCCTGTGATGAGTTTTACTTTCGCCCAATAAATTAAAAATAGCTTCACGACCGCCTTTGGTTTCCAACGGCCTCGACACATCGTATACGTTTCGAAATCGAAACGACCTTGCCGTTCCACGTCCGGCTTCCCTGTCTCATCCAACGATTAATTTACTCAATAATAAGATAATTTTGACAGTTTTCATTCACTTAAAGTCCCGCAGTGACCGAAAATCGACAATTTTTATGTCATTTAAATTTAACGCCGCACATGTCATTTCGAGGGAAAAAGAAGAAATCGCTTGACTTATTGAACCTTTATGTCCTGTCAATGTTACAAACAAGAAAAGAAAAACTCTTTTAGGAAATTGAATTCGGTTTACTCAGGCCTTTAAGAAACTTTTTATTTGCAGCACATTCGTACCCAAAAATTATTATTTGATCAAATCAATTCACATTTATACAATTAAATGTATAATTAAACAGCCAAATTTCTATCACAGCAATCCTCTCAAAGGTCAACCGACAGCTTTGAAAGTATTTTATAACTGTTAGTATTATGTCAAAAATATGCATTGTGCCTAAAAATATTGCATTTCTCTTTCAATTTGACATGATGCCAAAAATCTCTAAAGCAAAACTATTTTCATAAAATGTCTTGAATCCAACTAGTTGGCGCGCCTTGGTGGAGGCTTACGTTCAGCATTGGACGGCAATAGACTGATGATGATGATATTTCTAGAATAGGCGACAGCCTCTATCACTACTGTCTTCAACTACTTTGCTTCACAGGTATTCTTTTAAATATTTTTTCCTTTCTTTTCAAGGGTTAAAATCAGGATATCCGATACCATTGTAGATAAGTCTTATTAGCTGATATGGCTTATTAGATGATCTAATCACGCGGCGAGAAGCTAACGAGAAATTTATTTATTTAACTGAATTTACGAAGGCAATCTAGTAGCCCTTAATGTTCTTATCTAAGACAATGAAGTAACTACACAAAACATTTTGAATTTTATATGTTTTTTTCTGACTACGCGAATTTAAGGCGCGTATTCAGTACGTTTACATTTAGGCTATAATGGTTGGTATATAAATCTGTATAAAGCTGTAAAGTATTTACCAGTATCAAAGAGAGCTAAAATAAAAAGCGTTTACTCGTATGAAAGTATAAGTAAAACGCCAGTTTTGATGCCGTATTATTTGTACTTAAAATGGGAATACTTTTGTTAATAATTTTTTATAATTGATTTTCAAAACTTTTTCAAAATTTTCAAAAATTATTTTAAAAACGAATGAAGTGAATTAACATTCTTATGGGCTACGGATTTCTTCTTAGATGAATTTATCGTGCTATGGATAAGCCATCTACTACATCTCATGAAGATCCCTAATGCAGCAGTAAATAGAGAATATAAGTAAATAGAGACAAAGGTACGGAATGTTAATAAAGATCAAATTCCGATTTGCGTAAGAATACAAAATTTAACAATCAGGTTATTACGTGGCAGCATAAATTCCTCGTTAGCTTCTCGCCGCGTGATGAAATCATCTAATGACTAATGGATGTTTGATTGTTTATTCATTTGCGACGCCCAAAGAATTCGGAATGATTAGTAATGCTGCGTAGTTATTTTTCTTAGATGAATCGCTTTTTTTGCTATATGTAATATTACCGCCGCCCAGCGGTATGGGACCTTCTATGGCAAACCGCAAATTCAAATTCCGTGGCAAGACAATAACTTTGTGTTGTTTTTTATTGGATGGATTAGGGCAATACGGGCCGATCACTCAATTGCCTCACAATTAAGATGAACCATGTAGGATGGGCATGTAAAAAGTTGGTCCAGCACCTGATCTCTCTCCGGTCGTGTTGGGTATCCGTCCTATTGGCCTATGACAGTTAAAGAAAAGAGAGTGCACTAGAGTCTACGCTTACACCAGTGCAATATAAGCAGTTGCTCTGCGCAGTTAGCATATCTCGGAGTAGATTGGTTGGTGCCTAAATTCGGTCAAAAGAAAAGTCATATATATGTGTGTATGTATATATGTAATACAACTGTAACCAAACATAAACCGCGGTCAATGGTACAAAAATCCATTAATACCGGTACAATTAAATTATGTTCATTGACCCTTTTGAGGGCTTTGATGTAGAAGTTTACTAACTTTTTATAGAACAAATATGGTCTCTAAGCACCTTAAAATATTATATTGGAATTTCCCCAAAAATATTTACATATTTTCAAGAATCCAAATTTTAAAAAAATGTATACTACATTTTTTTAAAATTTGGATTAAGTTAAGTTTTATTAAAAAACCATAACTGATGTATATTAATCAGGCAACTTTAATACTTCTATTTATTAACGCAGCCTTTATATTGAAACTTAATTACTATTATCTATTTTATATATATTTTATTCAACAATAAAAAACAGAAATAAAGGGAATGAATCTGTGTATGCTTCTTATGGGCACCAAAATGGCTGTACCGATTTTAATAAAATTTCAGGCAATCCTTAGATAGTCCTGGCGGGTGTATCTGTGTAGTTTAGTGGCCATCGTAGCAACATTTTTTTTTTATGCAATCAAGCTATTGGAATACAAACGGGCAGGGTGGTGTCTGCCAGGTTCAGAAAGTATATAAAAAGATATCAGCATTCTTACCAAAAGTTCAAATATACCTCCCGGTATATTATTGCTCGACTTAAGGTTCATGATCGCATGTGACGTAAATACTCCTACGTCACGCCTACCGAAATACAGTTTTTTAATTGGTTGCCGTGTACTGTTTCTCATATGAAAAAGAGTGCTTTAATCCGGTTCACCTCAATTAGCAGGTAGACTACAATTATTTTGGTAATGGCCCATAACTCATTTAATTTTATCACACCATTCTCGTGCCAGTTTTGTTACTAATTCTATACAGGGTGGAGAGTATGATACGACATTATTTCTCCACTTATTGGGAAGAACATACCGAGAGAGAATATAAAAAATCAATCCTATATTATCAATAGATTAGTCACTTATCACTTTTATAAATTTGTTTTTAACAACTTCAACGTGCTGTATCGGTTACTAGTCAATCATGAAACTGACCTGATGTGCAAGACCTCAACATCGGTATAGACATTGCTTCACCAATTTGACAGATAAGGAATATATACCTTATGGATTGATATATTTTTGTCGATTTTTTAATAACATAAATATGAACTATGACGTATTATACTCCCCATCCGGTATATCTTTGTAATTTAAATATCCTAGGTCAGTCTCTCAGAGATATTCACATTGCCTAGAGATATTTCAAGCACAAAATATGTACATAAACAGAAATTCTTTCTTTACTTTTAAAAGTAGAAGGAATCGATATGCAGGAGGCAGAGCGAGAAGACTCGGGTGCAGAACAAGAGTTTTACCAACCTATTTTCTATTATATTAAAATAAAAACCGTATAGTGCCGTGGGATACTAGATAGGAACGAAATCTCTAATTATGAAAATATTATTTTCAAGATCTATTCGAGGTATAAAAAAAATAATTATTCGAATATACATTTTTATTATGATTTTTGTCGATAAAAATAAAAAAAAAACTACTTTACAAAATTATCTATTACACATTTACTTTGTGCAAAATGATTTATAAAAAACATATATAATAATAATAATATATAAAGAAACAGCTATTTGCATGAATAAGTTATAATATTAAACTGCAATAATAAATAAATACAATTAAAAAATAATTAAAAATAAATTTTAAATGAATTAATTTACTACATATATATTAATAAATTTTAAAATATATTATTAACTGTCATCCTCGTTGACTACACATTTGGCACTGTATGGCCTTCATGCATAGACTATAGATACGATGAATCTTACGTTACGGACGTTTTTTGCCGGCTAGGCTGCCTCACCGCTACGCGCCATAAGAAACTTCGTTCCAAAAACAACGACAAACTTTGGTTATTCTATCAAACCAGTCTAAGGATCAGAATCTAATAATTTTGATATGTAAAGAAAAAACCTTTGCTACTTGACCATTAAGGTAGTTCACTTAAAGAGTAAGCACAACAAGTCCTACGAAAAAAAAATCTCAAGAAGAAGATGAGATAATAAAAAAAATATTATAAACAGTGTCTCAAAAAGAAAGAATAAACAATAAAATATAGTTTAAAAAACTCGCTTTAATGAGAAATCGAACTAAAAAGTAAAAAATTATAAGTCCTGGCGATCCTAGTCAGGATAATAGGATATGCTTATCAAATTATTGTAATGTCATCGGCTCCTGATAATTCTGCAAAGTTTGAATAAAATCTGTCCGCGGAAAGTGGGTGAAAATAGTGATCAAAGGAGTCGGTTACAAACAAGCAAACAAACATACAGGCGAAGCTAATAAAAGCGTGTTAAAATGAGCATTGTCCTTTATTAACCAACTTCAAAAATTAAACGTTCTATATTCGATCCTCTATCGTTTTAAGTATGTGCACGTTTTTCTCGAAAACTACTGATCTGATATATATTCTTATTCGTTAACATAATTTTTGAGAAGGTTCTTAGCTGTCTTATTTGAATCATAATAATCGTAATAATATATTATGAAAGTTCGCTTTTGAAACCTTTGAAATTGGTTCACTTGAATATCACTTATAACTTTGCACAGTTTGTCTGCTGTATCATTACTGTTCAGGTCCAATCCATTCATTATACGTTAGATTTATTCTTTCGATATATCATCGGTCCGCCGGGGATTTTAATTAAATTTATATCGTTCCGCTCATTCGCGACATGGCACGGCACACATTCGGACGTTTCTCGCAGATTGATTGCATTCGGGCGTCATTGCATAGAAAATATCGCGAATTTGTAATTGGACAACGCACGCGTCGCTCGCACTCGCGCGGCGACGCCTGCCGCTGACGGCCGCTGACAAATAATATGAGTGACGATGAATGCGCACCTATAGGCCTGAATGCAATTTCATTTCCAGTTTGCCAGTAGTTTAAGAACACTGGATGGGGGCTTTGTAGTGGTACACCGAGTCGAGCATTAACTTTTAATTAAATATATTATATAAATAAAAAGACTTAATTAAATAAATAATTAGTATGCTATAAGCATAATTGTTAATATTTTACTTTATTTGATTCGTACTATTTTAGTTTTTTGATAATCTATCACAAAAAAAAGTAGAAAATATTTTAAAAAAAATATTATTTACTATTATAAGAGTAATAGACAAAAGTAAAAAAAAAAACATTTTTAGAAGTTTTGTCTGGCTGTCTATATGTTCTTTGTTTTGTGTGTACATAGCACATCACATAAAAACTACTCAGTGAAATTAAATGCGGCCTTCACAGTTGTATGGGTGAAGGTCTAATTTAAAATCAGACATATGTTTTATATTAACACGCCGGTTAAAAGCCGAGAAAATAAAAGAATATTTATTTAGAAATCGAGTTCACACGATGATCTATATAACCGATAAAAGAATTGTAAAAAAAAAAACCGCCAAAAGCTAGTTTATTAATATATCTGGTCTGAAATTCTACGAGTCGGAATTCAAAGCAGTGAATATATTTTAAAGCATAACTTTATTTATGGCTTTAAATTTTAAAGTATTTTATATATATTTTTCACAACTAAGTAATGTTTACTACTTAAGCATTATTCTAGTATTCATTGTGTTGGTAGTACTTGAAGGGGATCCTTAAACTTGGTTAACCATCGCACCGTTTTATTTATCACCGATCCCATACAATTTGAGTTGGATCGAGACGACTCTTATGAATCCCGCCATTCGAAGTAAGCACCTATTTACCCGTTGTGGACATAACGGCTCCCCGGCTAGTAATAAACAGTATGAGACTAGACTTTAAGTGAGAACGTGATTATTTTCCTCGGAAAAAATCGCTTTTATACGTTGTGGATTATACTCGAGCAACTTTTGTGGAATCCCAACATTTTTTATGAAAAGAGTAGACTATAACAAATGAAGTGATTTTTTCTAAGATTTCTTCTCTCCATTAATACAATCCTAAATAAGCTTTATATGTTTTTATTGTAAAGGATAGACAGAAAAAATAACGTAATAATTTTTAGCAAAGATAAATATCTATAGAAAGGAAAAAATCTTACGTTCTATCCTATTTAAATCTATAGAATTGCTGGGCGGTTAAAGTTTAAATACATAGCGTTGATATATTATTTGTTTTGTAGGTTTAAAATGTAATGTATATTAATAAAATTTAGAATTAGATAAGATATTAGTAAGTTGCGACACAATAAGCCCTCCTTATTTTCATAATATATGAAAATATTAAAATATTTACAATTAAATAGAAAACAATGTTATTTATTACACACGTTACGAGATACTAGACCTACCTACCGTTGTACGTTTACGAGATACTAGACCTACCTACGTTGTTATAGGTACTATCGATAGGTATATTGAAAAGATCTTAGGATTAAATTGTATAAAGGCTTGTCTTGTTTTTTAAATAAATCTCTTCCAAAAAAAAATAAAGAATTTCGAAATTTTTTGAAAATTTTTATTCGCAAATAGTTTTATTCGATAGAGAATGTGTATTTATGAGACATGTATAATTTGAAATTTGGTAGAAATAATTAGTTTTTGAGTAGAATTTGTAATTTGTATGGGACGTAGACATTGTCAAAGGCAAATTCGTGTTATATTTACTTGTAAATATTTCTAATTAATCCAGAATTGAAAATGATGAAACATGAAATGAAACGAAAAAATACGTACGTAAACATAAAATTCGCTATGAACTTACGTTGCGTCATTTATTATCTTTCGATTATGTTCACGCAGTAGTTAATGATATTTTCATTTAATACTATTTTAATTCTTCATATGTGATCTCCACATATAACATGATCGAGTATTAAAAATCACTTGCCAGTCACCTTGTATAAGACAAAATCAGGTTAGTTACACCATCAATAAAGCTACCTAAAAATCAAGAAAATTTAAACAAAATTTCGTGACAATCACGCTCCAGAAAAGAATTAAAAAGTTCTAAATAAGCATTTTAATTGATTACCAAACAATTCAAATTATGATAAGCAGTTAAGTTGGTGTGAGAGAACAGATGAACATTCATACATAGAGGTTAAATTTATATTCGGTTAAAATTAAAAATCATTTGAACATCACCGTAGTCATGTAAATAATTGAAAAAGTTTCAACGGCACAAAATTTAAACGAGTAGCAAGAGGAACTTGAATTTGTATGTAAAGTATAACATATAATCATTTTGCTTTACACGCAATCTTTACAGCTTCCTATATGTATCTTCATACGAACAAAGAACTGCGCATAGGTACGACTCTTGTAACAACAATGCACATTAATTTTGCACGCATTTATCGTCGATTCATCCGTACGTACATACGTTCGGTGACACAAATTAGTACTCATGTGTACACGATTGTTATGGCCGTCTCGTCGGGCTGCACGCAACTAATGAAATCGTAAATCAACAACGTTGGGCGTATATCGACAGATTTTAAATGCGTTCAAATTACACTTTTCAGCGTACTTCGCTTGCTAAATGATGTAATCCGACCAAGTGCGATTAAATTAACTGATATTCGGTTCCCGTGTACGCTCTGACAATAAATAACTACTAGAGGTATCTAAAGTGATATGCATGCCATGCTTGCAATTAACCTGATATTGACGGCTTTAACTGAGTCATATTTTCCATGCTTATATTTTATAGTGGGCCTAATTTAGCCCTCCTGCGCGGATCATATAGTTATATATAATTTCTTTCTTTTTTTGTGAATTGTAATGTATGCAATAACGTCGTGTAATTTGTTCTTCTGTGTTATTTCTGCTCTGGTGTTAATGTCAACTGGTGTACCAATTATTCACGTACCCACGTGCTTTCTCCAATGCGGGGAGCATTCATTGTTCATCGGGAAAAAGCCGACTTAGACCAAGAACTTGAATCTCCTTATAGGTGTAGGACCTGCCTTTTACATGACTTTCTAGAACATGAATCGTAATTTCTTCTTAAGTATTCGAATGATAAGCTCACATTCTCGAATTTAAAATTAAGAAATAAGATCACAAGATTATTAATTCCCCACGGAATTAAATTCCAATTAAATAACTTCTGGCAGGTGAAGCAAGAGCCTTTCATAACATAACTATATGACTACTGTTGCAAAATTAGTTTCGTGCTCAATATATCATGTCCCAAAAGGACGTTACACAAAATTTAAATTAAGGTACCTTACAAATAAATATATATTCATATATACAAAATTGAGAATAAATTCAGTAAATTCAATAAGTTTGAAAAACCGACAGTTAAAGGATACTGTAGGTATAAAAATTAGCAACCTTACAGAACTGATCCCGAGGGAAACAGAGAATGTGTTGACGATACATAAAAATATAACGAGGCAGCGAAGGAAATGTAAGATTAATAACAAACAAAAATTTCATAAAATAGATATAAAGATAAAGTTTGAAGTTAATATTGCAAAGACCAATGGTTAATAAGTAAATCTAAATAATTAGAAACTTTACAAAATAAACATGAGACTATTATTTTACATAAACACTGTTAGGGAAACAAAGAACAAATAGCACACAGACTCCGCTGGCTCGGTCACCTAGAAAAAATGGATGAGGTTTGAAATGTTAAACGTACGTACTTGGAACAACCGAGTGTTCGACGACCTGTTGGTCATCCCAGGTATTGCTGGGTAGACCAGGTGGAGAAAGACCTATGTAAATTCCAGGTCCCGGACTGGGTCGGGATGACGCAGGATCGAGAGAAGTGTAGACTTTTATTGTCGGAGGCCAAAACTCACTTCGGGTTACTGCGCCACTCTAATAAGTAAGTAAGTATTACAGTTTAACGCCTAAAGGCTGGTTCAAATTAATAGCTACATCATTACCGTAGAAGACAAATGCCGAAAGATGCGATGAATACAAACTGACGATTAATACGGAAAATATTTCTCAGTATAATACATAATAGAATATACAAGGAAATACATAAAAATATTAGTAAAACACAGTGTAATTTTTAGAAAGGATTAGGAACCGGTTTCCACGTGGAAAGAACTAAGCTCATGCACGCCGAGGCCATTGATATTTCAATGTCCGTTGACAAGAGGACCCTTTTCGAGTCTGAAACATACCGGTACCTGGTTATGTCACCGAACGTAGGTATCGATGAGATCAGCGTAAGGCAATGTATGATTGTTGCTGTGCATGGTCTAGTGTAAAAA
>JAOCPS010686665.1:0-10645 GCA_025505425.1 Graphium colonna | reverse complement strand
CAACCCAAAAGTCATGCACACTTTTATATGTCGACTTTATAAAAGACGATGGTACAACCCCAAGCGAATGCGGCCATATAAGTACAGAAAAGATGTTACGCTCTACCACCACCACTTTGACGCAAAATTTCAGACACAAATTAAAACAACAACATAAAGTCACTGTACACCAGCGGGATTAGAACCCACGATCTCCGGTTTACAAAGCAAAGGCCCATACCACTAGGCTACGGAGGCATACATATAAAGAAAAATCTGATATCATTTTTTATGCACACTTGCGTTTTATTGGCATGGAATTGTCTTTAAGAAATAGAAGCAGCAATTTTCGTGTTGGTGTTAATATTTTTTTTTATGACACCGCTATTAAATTATAACAATGGCTGTATTTACATCTGTTTCTTGGAGTATGTTGACAAAGAAGTGAAGTTCTGCTATATTAAGTCCTTATAAATGAGCACCTTCTAATATAAGAATAATACGGCGTAACTAATTTAAGGCTAATCGAACGTTCTAACACAGTGATTAGACTTTTGTAAAAGATTTTCGACATCAATATGTACCGTTGAACACGTCTTTGTTATGATAATTAGAATATTTACACTAAAAATCTTCATGCTTACTTACTTATTTGCTAATAATTTTGACACTGTGAAATAATAAGGTAATTATTTTGTTTTCATATTCTCCTTTTTTGTTTCTTTCATTTTTTGTTCTGTAATTAAAAATTTAACACTTAAGTAATTTGGACGATTTATATACGATTTTTTTTAATTGGATCATGAAATGAAACAATTAATTTAAAACATTTTTTTAAAACAACTAAATAACACATTCTTAAGTTTCGTACGGAAAACAAAAAACGATTGTATTTGACATCTTATGTTTAAAAAAAATAATTCTAAGTTCAGCATTTAATAGTACGGTAAAGAGAAACCGAATAAAAAAAACTTAGCTTTCAGTATATTTCTAAAATAGATAAGGATAACACAGGCTTAGTCCCCTAGTCCCTGCCAGAGGTTAATGCGCACCATACAATATCTTCCAACTGAGATAATCTTCAGTGCTAATAAAAGGGGTGCCTTGAATAAATAAACTTTATACATATTATCGTTGGCGTTGGGGAACCTTTTAGGACTAATTTATTCTATCTAAATAGAGTGCAAAGTTTACATACTATTAGGCTCTTGGGATTTCTATACTAACATATTTAAGTGTTGTTTTGTTTATTTAACTGCAAACATTTGCCTCTTTTATTTACCTTTATTGCATATTAAATAACTTATTTAATCTAGTCTAAGAACAAAGCTTTTTTAACAAAAGTAAATAAAACTTATTTGTGGAAATTGTGTTAAGCATGTAGATGTAATTATTACTAATTCAGATACTTTTACATATACAAGAAGGTTACATGTTTTAACCTTCCTTATAAATAAATAAAAAAAAACACCTTAAGAAAGGCGAGTTTTAAATTTATACTCGTACTATGTATAATGGACCAGAATCTCCCATGTACCTGCTTGTCTTTTTTTTTAGTATTATTTATTTCGCAATATTAGTAATTGTGATATTTTTTGTTGGTGGCAACCGTTTAAAAATTTTGAACTCTGTATTTTTAAAATAATCGTCTGGAGTTGGCTTCAATGTGCTGTTATTTTTCATATAAGATATATGAAAAATAACAGCACATTGAAGCCATTATTAACAGACTTCAAAAGGAGGACGTTCGCATTTACTTTATTTTTATGATTAAAACTCTTGCATTTATGAACCGCTTTTGAAACTGTTTTGTTTAAAGGGGTTTTTATTCTAAATTGGTAACAAAAATCATTACAGTTTTTTAAGCAAAATAACTGGAAAAAATTAACATATAGTTACATCCTTGCCAGATTGTCTCTGCTGGATTGGGGATATACTCCAAAATACACTATTCTTGTACACACCCATTCTCACTTACATTTTTTTTTGCTTTTCATATATACAGTTCTTATAAAAAAATAAGGTCAGAAAATATAATTTCTACATAAGATTAATTGAGTGATTTTGCCACGTCGGTAGTTTTGCAAATTTATAGCAGTTGTTGCAAATTTATAGCAGAGGTTGAAGCTTTTGCAAATAGTAGACAGTTTGTACAAACTGTCTACTGTTTGCAAAACTCCAACCTCATTTTTCCATATGTGTAATATATTCAAAGGAAAGTGTTCGTTATATACCTTGAGCTAATTAGCGAGTCGAGCTAGCTGTGGTTGCGGTGTCAGAGGTATCAGTTTGCACTTTAGCAGATAGTGTAGTTTTTACTTACCATATGTCGCAAGAATCTAAATGTTTTGTGTCTTTTCATATGTATCTACAATATAATATTTAGTAAAAAAAAGTTTAATCGTTACAAAAATTCAATGCGTTTTACTCTTTTACCGAAAAAAATTTATTTTTATATTCTAAAAATGCCGAATGTAAAGTAAAGCAAACTGATTTCATAACATTCGTCCTTGCTATTTGCATAGGAGTAACATGAATTGCATCATTCCAAGAATTAGTGTAAAAACAGATATTACGTGATTTTTGATGTTTTGTAAACGAATATCTATACGAAAATCCCCTCTCCCTATTCGGCTATATGTCCAATTTTCAGGGCAGGTAACGCACCTGCATCGTTAAGTTAAATTTCTAGATGTTATTAAAGTTTATGCTCCATTCAACATCAGGTGTATCATCTACTCGCTTGTCTATGTATCCATGTAAATCTTTTCCATTTAAACAATCTACTTACTGTTAAAACATTTAATAAACCAATAGTCGATAACGTCTCGGTAATATTAAGGTTATCGGCAGTAATGTGAATATGTAATTTAAAGTATTTGCAATCAGGTAGATGAATTTAAGTCCAGAAACCGCACAACGGCCCTTATTTTGCCAAGACTGGTAAAAAAGTACAATAATTGTGGCCAAATTTTCAAGAAAAGACGTAAAAAGAACTAAACCAAGAAATTCCCTACAAGAACTGGTAATTTTTTTATCGCTAAACCTTGCAAAATAAGTGTAATATCAGGTCAGGGACATCATTATAATTAAAAGACCTGATATGTCCAGGTTCAGGATAACCACAAAAAGACTGATTGACTCCTAGCTACAATATTTGTAAATTCTAAAAAAAAGGAAATAACAATACTTATTGCAACCAGACATACTGCCCATCTAAAAAAATACGTGTTTTTTTCTATTTTTAATTACTTATTAATGCCACTTAATGTATTAAGAGTTTTAGCCCGCGCTTGTTTTAACAATATGTTTATATTTCTCTTAAATCTTGTGTTTACCAAAGTACTAAGAAAATAAATGTGTAGTTACAAGTTTATAGGAAAATATATTAAAAAAAATAGTAGGATTAATTGGAAGGGAAGAAAAATTACGCCAACGTTTTTAAGTTATTGTTCGTGTTGCTCTACTTCTAATTAGAATGGATTCTAATGGAAACTTGGCGCCTAATTATTTGCTTGACTTAATTTGTACACAATCCACTAACTACGACCTTTTTTCGCGCCAAGAAAGTCTTAATGAAGCTTAAGCGAATAAATAAGTATTTGACTCAGGTATTTAAATTTCTTATTTCATAAATAGCCTATTTTTTATATTTCACCTTCAGGGCTGTGTACGCTATGCTATATTCATTAAGTAATAATAATTCACCACTTTTTTACATTTAAAATATTTTTTTACAGGGAGGGAGGAAAAGGAGCAAGCGGTGGAGTGATCACCGTGGACCATCAACTACTGCAACGCTATAGGAGAAATAAGATCGTTGCCGGTCTTTACGGCAGGAACAAACCATTCTATATCATATTTTGTCAGAAATATTATTTTAAAAGATCAACTGCCGAGATTTTTGCTACTTCTTTTTAGCAAAATTTGCCTTCCGAGCTAGCGGTGGTTTCTTATAGTATGACAATGACGAAGATTTTCAAAAATAGCATAAATACTTTTATGCCCAGAAGACATCGACGTCTTAACCGCACACATATTGGCAATATAATTTAGACCACCGTAGAAGTGGAACAAAGTATGGGACAAACATAGTTAGCGAGAAGGGTGGCTTGACGATGGGGAAGTCCGCACTGGCAGCGGCTGCAAGAGCTGAAAGGGAATTGGAAGCTGAAAAAGAAATTAATGAAGCAGCGCGCCGTGCGAGTGAAAAAGCATCATCTTGGGTGGACGATGCGGACCAGTCGCCATTGGCAGAGAATTTGCGGGACCAAGTTATAAATCAGCTTGAAATAATAACAAAAGTAGCTAGTAAATCATCAAATTTAAAAGGCACTTTTGTTAAAGCATTAAGAGATTCGGCTAAAATCATAAGGGGTGCTGTTGAGGCATTAGCTAATACATCAACGTCGGCGGAAACAAAGAAACTCTATGCTGACAACACGCGCCTAAAATCTGAGGTGAAAGAGCTGCGCGGTGAGCTAGCTACCATACGGGTGGACGTTCGCAAAATGGAGGAAGTGCGCGAAACTACCGTAGCTCCTTCATCCCTAAACATGCCGCTGGATGTCGAAGACCTAAGACGTTCAATAATAGAGGCGGTTGGAATCTTGGTTAATGCCCGCCTTGAGGGCCTTGAAGACAGGCTACTGCCTGAGAGGCGCCTTCGCCCACCGCTTGCCGCAGACCGTCAGCCAGTGTCGACTGACATGGGCAATACATATGCGGTTGCATTAAAGGTTCCTCAAGGCTCGCAAAAGAGGTGTCAAGACATGTCAGAAGCAAAAATATTAAGTGGACCTTCGCATCCCGGCACCAAGCCAATAGCTAGAAAAGCAAAGGGAAAGAAGGGTAAAGAGACAAAAGATAAAAATTATGACATCCTAAAAGGATCAGAGCAGGTTCGACCCAATGCCCAACCACCAGCGACGACCGAGACTTCCTCGGAATGGACGCTGGTTACCCGACGTAAGTCGACCAAAGATGGCTCACATCCAATAAAGGAAGCTTCAGTGGCAGAGAAGAAAAGGATGACAAAGCTCCGATTTCCACGCTCATCTGCTGTAGTGATAAGGCTGCAGCAGGACGCAGCTAAGAAAAGAGTCACATATGCTGGCATCCTTAAAGAAGCTAAAAAGGCGTTGGACCTTAAGGGCGTCGGGCCCCAATCCATACGTTTTCGTACGGGTGTCAATGGAGCCAAAATCTTTGAGATCTCAGGAGCTTCCAGCGGGGAAAAAGCAGACCACCTAGCTGAAAAAAGCTTCGCAAAGTAGTAAGCGGGGAAGTCGCAAGTCTCCAGGCCTGAGAAATGCGCAGATCTTCGAATCTCAGGTCTGGACGACGCCGCGGGAAAGGAGGAGGTTACTGAAGTCATCGCTAAGCACGGTGAATGCCCGGCATCCTCTGTAAAGGTAGGCGAAATCTGTCGAGACAGGTCTGGGCTGAGTACCGTAATCGTCAGCTGCCCAGTTCGCGCCGCCAGTAAGATTATAAAAGCTGGCCGTGTACTTATAAGCTGGTCATCAGTGCGGGCTAAATTGCTGCCTCACCGACCCCTGCGATGCTTCCGGTGTATGGAATTGGGTCATGTCCGAGAAAAATGCACTGCGATTGTTGACCGCAATGCGTGCTTCCGTTGTGGCCAGCTTGGCCACATCTCGAGCCAGTGTTCTGCGGCGCCGCATTACTTGGTATGGCCGCATCGGGAAAACCAACTGACCACAAAATAAGAGGCAAAGCATGCACTTCATATAACGAAAATATGAGAACACGAGGGAAAAGTGCCATGGGGACCGGTGCCCAGCAAACCAGCCTAAAGGCGCTTAGCAATAGAGAGAAGGATAATCCAATGGCCATAAATTAAATGGCCAATATAGCGTTCCTGCAGGTGAACCTAAATCACTGCGCCAGGGCGCAGGACCTTATGCTCCAAAGTATGGCGCAGTGGATGATACAGGTGGCTGTGGTGTCGGAATCGTATTTTGTCCCTCCTGGTGACAACAGGGGAAATCATGGTCGTACCGGTTTATTTCTCCCCCAATAGAATGCTAGCTGAGTTCGAGGGCTACCTAGATCAACTAGAGTCATTAATCCGGCAATGTAGTCCCCACCCTGTGATAGTTGCCGGGGACCTCAATGCCAAATGTTCGGCTTGGGGATCTTCCGTAACCAACGTGCGTGGTGGGGTATTGGAGGAATGGCTCCTAGGGGTCGGGCTATTAGTCATTAACCGGGGTTCAGTGTACACGTGCGTGCGTATGCAGAGCAGCTCCATCATAGATGTGACTTTCGCAAGCCCTGTCATTGCACGCCGTGTTCAGGGCTGACATCTGACCAACGGTATATCCGTTTCAATCTCCTCGCCTCACCAAATGCTTTGACCGGCCCTAGTCGGATCGCGGAAAGAGACGGCCCAAGGTGGCGACTCAGATGTGAGCAAGCTCTTTGAGCGAATAGTCGCTGGCCGCATCGTCGAGCATTTGGAGCGAGTCGGTCCAAATCTAGCGGACAGCCAGTTCGGGTTCCGTAAGGGCCGGTCAACCATTGACGCGGTGCAGCGAATTAGATCCCTCGCGCAGGAAGCAGTTTCCCAGGGCGATGTGCTTTTGGCGGTGTCTTTGGATATCGCCAACGCATTTAACACCCTGCCTTGGGATTGCATTAAGGAGGCACTCCGGTATCATGGCGTGCCTCTCTACCTGCGTTACATTATCGGGGCCTATTTGTCTCACCGTCGTGTAACATACCCGTGCCGAGATGGCCATAGGGCCACAGAGGTGACATGTGGAGTTCCACAGGGGTCGGTGTTAGGGCCGCTCCTGTGGAACATTGGCTACGATTGGGTGCTGCGTGGCGCCTACCTCAGGGGTGTCGAGGTGACGTGCTACGCCGACGACACCCTTGTTACCGCCCGCGGCACCGACTTCAACCATGCCGCTGTTCTGGCCACAACAGGAGTGGCTAAAGTTGTAGGGCGAATCCGGCGACTGGGACTAGAGGTGGCACTAAATAAATCTGAGGCCCTGTGTTTTTATGGGCCAAGGAAGGCGCCACCTGCGGACGCTCATATTATTGTATGTGGCGTCTGCGTCGACGTCAGACCGACGATGAAATATCTCGGCCTAGTCCTAGATCGCCGGTGGGATTTCAGTGCCCATTTTGGGCTGCTCTTACCAAAAGTGATGAGATCAGCGGCAGCTCTCGGCAGGCTGCTCCCAAATGTTGGTGGTCCATCCATCCCCTGCCGCCGCCTATACACTGGGGTCATTAAGTCAATGGCCCTGTATGGCGCCCCAGTTTGGGCTGACACCCTTAATCGGCGAACAACGACGCTTCTATGCAAGCCGCAGAGGCTGTTGGCCATACGGATCATACGGGGTTACCGGACGATCTCCGGTGAGGCGGCGTGTGCGCTGGCGGGTTCCCTTCCCTGGGATTTGGAGGCTGCAATTATTGCGTCTCTGTACAATAGGCGCGAGGAGGCGATAGCTCGGGGCCACCCGCTGGCGCTGGAAGAGCAGAGGGGGTGCAGGGAGCAACTGCGCTCCCTAGCAATAGAGGAATGGGGACGGAGGCTGGAGCACCCAACTGCCGGCCTACGAACCGTGGAGGCCATACGTCCAGTCCTCAAGAGGTGGCTGGAGAGGAGGCATGGCACCCTCACCTATCGGGCGACGCAGGTCCTCTCGGGACATGGTTGTTTCGGGAGGTACCTGCACCATATAGCAGGGAGAGAGCCTACACCAGAGTGTCACCACTGTGGCGTATGTGCCGAGGAGACGTCCGGTCACGTGTTAGAAGAGTGTCCAGCCTGGTCGGAGCAGCGCCGAGAGCTGATGACTATCGTGGGACATGACCTTTCGCTAGCCGTCGTGGTTCACGCTATGTTGGACAGTGAGAGGTCATGAGGTGCTGTCCTCGCATTCTGCGAGAACGTGATGTCCCAGAAGGAGACCGCGGAGAGGGAGAGGGAGGCAACTGCCACCCTGGATATCCGCAGGCGAAGACCAGGGCGCAGGAGGCTGGCATACGCGCGCAACTTTCCCCCTGATAGAAGACATGGGGCGGCAGATGTGGGATAACTGCCGTCCCGTGGAAGAACGCCGATGAATGCTGGGCTAGCACGAGCACAGCTTCAAGTAGGAGCCGGAAGAGGCATAGGTCACGCCGTGGTCGCGGAAGATTGCGTATGCGTGTTCCCTTGGCCCCGGCAATGCGACAGAGACGGCGTAACGTGGGTTTTTAGCGGGTACCCCGGTTTCCTCAGACGGGGACTCCCACATACCTCTGCTTGCCTACCCACGAGGCAGTAGGGGATCCATAAAGGATTTTTCCCACGTGATATATAAAAAAAAAGAATAACATATGTCTGTCTCGTAATAAAATATTACGAGTCGTGTGGAAAATGATTAGTTGACTTAGTATTTTTTTTTTAAGTCCTGAAACTAACACAATATATCACATAATAATAGATAATTAATATATGTTTATATAATGTGTAACTATCTATAATATCTAAAATATAAAAATATATATAAAATATAACAGATAAATTTTGGTTCTAAATAAATAATATACTAAATAAAGTTACATTGTCGTAATACTTAGAACAAATCGGATCCTTCCCTTGATAAAATCTACATGATAACCTTCATTGGCGTAGTTTCCGGTCCCAAACTAAAGCTTGCACAATTCGCCGGAAGCGGCATACAATTTAACTTTGTATTACGTCTTTCATCCATCGTTAGTGAAAATTTACGAAGTTAAATTAAAGCCGTTTCGTAGAATTTATCAGACATGTTAATTTAGGTTAGAGCTATTTTATGTATTAAGCTAATTTTTATCGGTCTAACAAAATTTTAAGTTTTATTTACCACGCATTAGCATCGATACTATATTTGCGCTTTAAGCTATACATAATATATCGTTATTTCACCGTGATTACGAAAACCATATATTAAAATTGAAGTTGCGTTTACTTATAGACAGTTGTTCCTTACAACACTCTCACATGGATGTTCTTCTTCCAAGCCTTATTCCTAAACATCGGGTAATGCAGAGCGGGCGGCACTTAAACTCATCAGCCAATAAGTCAAGATATATAAGAGAAATAGATAAGTTGTTAGTATATTTAAAATAACATGCCTTTACCGATTGTCGAAAAACTTCTTGACAACTCGAACTAAATTTTTACATGCTCATCCGACTCATGTATAATCTTAAATATGAAGTGATCGGTTGACCATCTTGTATAACTTTAATCCAACTGGAAAACAATAACACATCTACATTCCCGCGTTAATTTCCCGAGTATAAAAGATCGCTTTCGCCTAACTTCTCGGCAGAACCTGATTCTGCAAATCATTGGTAGGTACTGTAATAAGTTTTAATTTTAATGTATATTATAACCATTTCAATACCTTTTTCAAATTTTGAATTTGATAGTAAAAAAAACTAATTGACGATATTTGTGACTTTGTAAAAATGGTTTAAAGCCTTCTTGATCCCTGGAATAAACCTAGTAATTAATCAGAATTAAGTGTAAATGTAATGTGTCTATATAACATAAATTCCAAGTATATTCTTCTTGGAATTTACAAATTTCCTAAGCAAGTTGTTATTCAGGCTTAGTAATAAAGCCATGTAGCGGTTAAGTGCAAGCTAGTTACGATCATCGTATAGAACGAAGTTTTATTACATGTCTTCTTGGCAACTAACAGTAATGTAGTTAAATGCCGCAGAGCGTTACGACCACATGTTTTAACTGTTTCCATTTATCTTCTCAGCTGGTGTACTGAAACAAAAGTTTACGTCTTCATTTAAAATTTCTATAAAAAGGTTTTATTATAATTTATTTAATATTCATTTTGTTATGAATAAATTAAAAAAAACTAGTACATTATATACAAAGTGTAATTTTTTTCAAGAAGTACTTATAAGATTTTACATTTACTATAATTATGTACTCTTTATTGGATTGTGTCTCATTCCAAATATTTAATAATTGAACTGATCATCCATCATTTATTATATTTGTCCACAGATTTTCAGTTTCCCTACATTATTTCTACCTTATAGGTTTTTAATGCCATTAGAAGTTAATAACACAATGAGCCCTTATTACATAATGTTATTCTTAGTTAGTAGTTAGTTAGTTTCAGCCGATTTTAAGGAAAAGAAAATAAGATGTATGTGTGTGCGTGCATGTGTGCGTCTGTGTGTAAGTGAGTGTGTGTGCATGTGTGCGCGCGCGCGTGTGAGTGTTTGTATGTGTGCATGCTTGCGCGAAAAGAACGATGTATCATGACTAAGATAAGTCATTTTAAATAAGTTATGTAACAATTTATTACATAAAAAAATTATGACTTACTACGTATAGTGAAAATTCAGTTTTGATTAAAAATCGGTTTTAGTCGAAAAATGCAAGACCAATTTAAATACCAATACATAAAAAATATGATTTAATAAATAATTTACATGTACTGTACGAATACAAGTAGATTAAACGTTAAAATTAAATATCCGTGTGATTTTGTATGTATAAATTAAGAATCAATCAATCATCAATCAATCAAAATCAAGGCAAACAGGCTATGGAACTCACTTCCACATGACATTCGCTCTAGCTCATCGCTTACAACTTTTCGTTTGAGAGTAAAAGAAC
>JAOCPS010686664.1:0-19790 GCA_025505425.1 Graphium colonna | reverse complement strand
AGCTAAAACTATGCCCCTAATTTTATTACAAATATGATGGCAATTGAGTACCAAGTGCTTTCCTTTAATGTTGAAGGTGACTTGCCAATCACCCTGCATGTCACTCATAAACATTATACTCTCTTATTCCATAAACCAATGCTTATAATATTAGTTTAATTGGGAGCCTTTGATTGAATTAGTTCAAACATTTTTATATAATTTAATATAATATTACTGATATTTTGCATAAAAAATACTTGTTTTTTTTTGTTCATATTATGTAATGAATTTAAAATGTTAATTAAAGTGACAACCACATTATTTAAGGGAATACTATAATATAAAAATATTCATGAATAAAGGAAATACATGACATGTATATTATTTCCTGTATTATTATTATACCCTATTTGAATGATAATACACCCTTTTAATAAACTGCTTGCTTCATCCTCTTTTCGATTGTAATGTATTATATGTAAAAAAATAATTTAAAAAAGAAATTAAAGTATTAGTCAACCTAAACTCCTTGCACTGGTTACTTTAAGGTCAGTGGCATACTTTACGAATCACTCTTTTATCATTTTCATCCATCTCATAATTTTTGACTATGAATACGTAAATGTAATTACTTTCATATTTAATAAATATTGTTTTCTTTCACTTTGTTTAGCAGACAGGACTATCTATAAGACTTTTTTGTATGAATTTTTCACATTGGTAGTCTAAGACACAATTTATGTCATATAAATGCTTGCATTGATAATATTTTTCAGGTAAACTGGAAAGACATAGCTGGCTTAGATCATTTGATTCAAGAACTCCGAGAAACTGTCATCTTGCCAATTCAAAAAAGAGAACTGTTTGCTGATAGCCGGCTTACGCAGCCACCCAAAGGGGTTTTGTTGCATGGACCTCCAGGTTTGTTATATTTAACAGTTTTTGAAATATAACTCCTGTAAAAAAATAGAAATAATGATCTTTTTCAAAGGATTAATGTATACTCATGTTTCATTTTGTAAATAATGAATAATAATCAATCTATTTAAAACATCAAAATATTTAACATCTAAACCATTTAGATTTAAGGATATTTTATAGTAAAAGAAAAATGAAATAAGTAACAAACACAAATCTTTAAAAAACATTGAAGCAGTCTTTATAAATATGCATACAAATATTTCATTGGTGACATGCAAATCATCATTTACATTTTACATGGTTATATTTTTTTATAGGAAATATTTAGTAAAATAATATACTTTCAGGATGTGGTAAGACCCTGATTGCGAAGGCTACTGCTAAGGAAGCAAATATGAGTTTCATAAACCTGGATGTGTCCCTTCTCACTGACAAGTGGTACGGTGAAACACAGAAGCTTGCCGCAGCTGTATTCAGCCTTGCAGTTAAGCTGCAACCTTGCATTGTGTTCATAGGTATGATTGTTTAACTTTAAAATAAATACCAGTAGGAATTGTCTACTAGCAATATTATGAAACACAACAAACTAAGAAGTATTTAAAATCTATTACAGTTACTAAAATTACACATAAAATACCGTATTGGGTCTAATAAACTTATATGGTATTTATTGACTTAAACTTTAAAGATAAACATAACTACTGTTTGAGTTATTAGGTTAAACTAAATTGCTATAGCCCCCTTCTTATTTTCTTTCCAATCTTTTATTTCTCAAGTTTATGATGCACCAAAATTTGTGGATGTCCATGGGCGGAAGTAAATACAATGTCAGCAGAACCATTAATTTCATTTCTAACTTTAAAAATTAAATTCTTGTGTAAAATGGATAGGTTTTATTCTTAAAACTAAACTAAGTAAAAATACTTGAGACATGATCCTTATATATATTCCATTGCAGACGAGATCGAGTCCTTCCTGCGTACGCGCACGCAGCACGACCACGAGGCGACGGCCATGATGAAGACTCAATTCATGTCCCTGTGGGATGGCCTCATCACAGATAACAATTGCACAGTTATCATCATGGGTAAATCTTCAAAGTACAATATAAGCTATATAACGACACTAAAGGGACTGTACATTTTATGGTGTTTTAGAGAGTTGTCTTTAAATGGAAAGAGTGCATCATTGGAAGAGGGTGTATCGTTGGAGAGTGTATGAAAGGCTAGCTAAATGAATCAAAGCCATGTGATGTCGAAGCTTTATGGAGTTTGTCATTAAATCAAGATATGTTACATGGAGTTTACGTTGTATATATGTTTATGGGCATATTCTGAAATACTCTGCATGTTCTCAATGCTGGTTGGAGTCATGGTGTATGGTGCTTTATTGCAGCACACATGCCATCTTTATCAAATTTGAAATCATTCATGAACCTTGATAAAAATCAATAGTCAGATATAACTTTATAAAGTGTTATATTGTTTAGAAAGGTAGTGCTCTTATTTAGCTGCCAATATGTAAGACACGATTGGATCGAATGTTACCGATTTGATCATCTTTAAATTTATTGAAATATATTTTGGTTTAATTGAATATTGAATATCCCCAGGTGCTACTAACCGCCCCCAGGACCTGGACAAGGCCATCCAGCGCCGAATGCCAGCCACCTTCCACGTACCCATGCCCAATGAACAGCAACGCGAAAGGATCTTACAATTGATATTGCGTTCTGAGCCTGTTGCTATGGATGTGAGTAGACATTCAAATTGTCCCATTGCTAGGCAAAGGTCTATAGACATAGGATATAGAGCAATAACCACATGGCCCGTGTGAAAAAAAATTATAAACTTTTATAAAAAATTTTTTTGATCACAAAGGTTATATTCTTATATGAATGAAAATATATTCTTATATTCTTATGGTTCTATTCTTCAATATGATCCATGGGAATTTTGAATAAATCGGTTCAGTAGCCTGTTTTTTAAATCCAATATGAAGGAACACATGTCACAAAAATACACAAGGCATTTCAAGTAGTTTCTTTGTTATTTTATTTTCAAAATATGACTTGCAGTGCATTTATAAAGCTATTTCCTATAAAGAACAGTTTTATAGCAATATATATTTTCCTAGATTGACTACCGTCGTCTAGCAATGGCCACAGAAGGCTTCTCCGGGTCAGATCTGCATGAGTTGTGTCGTCAAGCAGCTGTTTATAGAGTACGTGAATTGGCTAGAGGAGAAATGGCAAAAGAGGATCAGGAGGTATGTTATGTAAACAAATTTAAAACATTATCAGTGTTATATGCCCCCCTTATTCCGGTTGTTGTCTGTCTCTTATCCAATCAAATATAGAGCAACCTTCGCAACAAAAAGGGAAACATAAATCTTCATAAGTGTATGTATAAAAATTTTATCTCAGTATGTATTCTTTTTAAAATTTTACACTTGTGTGTAATTTGGTCCTTCAAAAATAAATAGGCTACTTTTTATTTGATTTTAATGATTAAGGACCTCAATATTTTTGTTAAAAATTACTAAATTCGAAAATTATGACAAAATAATATCTATTAGTCAACTTAAAGCTTACATAAAATGTACGCCAAATAAAAAATGAGCTCAAAAGATGGGAACAATTGATGAATATATATTTTTGTGCATTATTTGAATTTCGGGATAAGTATAGTTCACTGTAGCAATTGTCGATATTTTATTTATTGTTGGCGAAAGAAGTTTTCCTACACTTCATACTTTTAAATCGGTCAAATGGTTATACATTCAACCCTTTGTCAGCTGTTGGGTAAAAATAACTTAACACACATAAATTGTTATCTTCTCTCCATTCCTTCTATTTAATTCAGATTTTAACTAATACACATTTCTTTTGATTTCATTTCTTATCTTACATATTTTTTTATAGAAAACATGTCACAAAGTAAAAATATGCACAGATTTTATTATAATTTACATTGTGTGTCCATGAAAATGTGTAAGTTTCTTCTGAGGTACTGAATGCCATTACCAATTTTAGTACTGATGTAAAACCTGTTCTTAGTTAAAGTTTACACATTACTTTTGACATTTTAGATAGTATTTCATGCTCAATTAATGAACCATTGTTGTTTTTTATACTTTTCAAATAAGCTATTACAGTCACGGTTCCAATAAAAATTCACCATTCATTAATCTCGGTTAACTCTGTGAATTAACAGTAATTTTGCAGAGACAAGAGATATTTTTTGTTATATTGCTTATAACAAAATATATCCCTTATCTACCACCACCAATTTAACATTTCTTTCTTTTTAACATTGTAAATTTTAACTGAGTTGTGTTTTCAACAGGCTTCTACAAACAAATCATCAAACTCTGATTCAGACGAAGAGTATGTCGATGCAGTAAGACCAATCACAATGGAGGACCTAAGACAGTCGCTGAGCAAGTTGAAAGAATCCAAAATACAGTGCGGTTCACTAGCAGCCAGTATGAGAATAGAACTAGATTAGATCCGAAAATAGTTTAAAACATATTACTGAGAATAAAATGTTTACTCACTCTTAGAGTTGACGGAGCTAATTCAATGTCCTACTCAATTATGCTATGGTGGATATTATCTTGCATATTTTCAATAAACTTATGACAATTAGAGAAGAAATATTAAAGATTCTAGTAGAAAAACTAAAGTAGTCTTTTTGTATTGGTTGGCACTAAATAATTCAACGGCTTATAGAACTGAGTGTAAAATTTTTGCAATAGTTTTCAAGTGATCTTAATAATAAAATTTTTGAATAGGTAGAAACTGAATTTGTATGATGTTGTGACATTTATGTCAGATGTTTTATGTTTTAAGGGGTTTAACATTCTGGGTATGAGAATATAGTAAAAAAAGGGTTATTTATGAATGAATTTGGCGTGAGATGTTATAAAATTTTTAGATGTGCATACAATGTGATTAGAGGGCATATATAAATCGTTAAAACCAGAGAAAGTGATTATTTACTAAGTATTTCAATAAAAGTTAAAAACTAATTGTATTTTAAAATAAATTATGCGTCACAGGTGTGTTAAATATGCATGATAGAGGATCGCAATAATAATTTATTTATTTTCTTAAAATACAATGAAAAAGAAACTTGATTTCTTACATTAAAGAGAAATGGTATTTAAAAGAGAACTGGGTATTTTATATAAAATGAAACATGAACAGGAATATTTATGAAATTATAGTTTATCATAACTTACAGTGAATTATAAATACAGCATTTTTGGTACCAAAGTGACAAATGTGATTTTCAAATTAAGTTTGATTTGTTACTTAAAATAGTATATTATGCTAGTATACATAATGTTACATTATATGTGTAATTTCATGATCTTTGAAAGAAATATGTTCTACCAACAAAACAATGGCAAATTGAGAGTATTTATTTCACAAAATGTTTATTATATTTTGTATATATGTATTATAAACATGTGAGTAAAGAATATGTATTTACAAAAGTTTAACAACATTAAAACGTCGGAAGGCTAGGAAATTGATGTAAATTTTTAAAGTGCACAGCAATTGTAAATATTTTATTAATAAATTGTTCAACCAAGTTCCTTTTACTTTATCTACCATTCCTTTTTTAGACTTGCCTATTAAACGGAGCATATTTAGTTTTGTATATAATAAAACCTATATGTTCCGTGATTTTCATGTCAAATTGGTACCTATTATACCAATAGGCTTCTAATTAGCCAAATAAAGATTTAGATTATTACCTTTAGTAGTTATTGAATTTATCCTGGGAGAAAAATTATTTCCTTAAACATTTTTCAGACGCACATTACCACTCATAGTAAAAAAATTAGATATTTAGTATTGCTTTCCTTTATTGTTTATAACTATTCTAAGATTGTGGTTATAATTGCCGTTTCCCACGGTTTTTATCTATAATATAGAAATTATGGCTTATGTGTTATTCAGATATATCAACTACATTATGTATTATAGTTTCATAAAATGTTGTGCTTACTTTTTGCGTCAAAGAGCAACATTCATCCATTCACACAATTTTCGCGTTTATATTAGTGGATATTGTAACACATTTTTGACGCAACTAAAAAAGGCTTGTTTAGTTGCATTAAAAGCGTGTTAAGTTGTTTCACTTATCTCGAGTTTATTCCTTTGCTCAGGTGTTAAGGGTGTCACTGACGAGACGTCCATATGGATATAGTGACGGGAAATAGTGTAAGAGCTATTCAAAATGAGACCTCAAATGTAAGAGCAACTGCGGCTACTGCGCAAAATTTACTCCCCCAAACCTCAACAACGGGTCCAGGACGTTTCATCAGTGACCCCCATTAGAGCTACGTCCGTCCAAAAAGTTGACGATAGCTTACTGCTTTATTGTTACTTTTGCATTTTTTCTTTGCGAAATGCAAAAAAAATGTGTCTGAAATAAATGTTGTATATTGATGTCTGATCTGCAATCTTCAACTTAAAAACCCTACTATGAGGAATGTTTGAGTTTCACTATTGCAATTCATTGTAAGGACAGTATAGTAAAAGTACAAATTAGTAACATTCTTAGGGTGCTTTTGCAATTTTCAATGATGTTTAAGTGTTATCAATTCTGTAGTGTTTGCATATATGGACATAGATAATATCCGATTATTCCATTAAGCAGATTTTTAAGGGATATCAGTAATCAATATTCAGTTGAAATGCTATGTAAAAATAACTGTTGTGTATTGCATATGTATGTGCAAATTTACCGTTGCACCTTATTATGGTGTTATTTTTTCAGTTCAGAATAGCTGTTTTTCATCTGTTCTTTTTTCCTGGTTTCATCAGTTTCTTTAAATATTTTCGGTATTTTTAAAAGTTTTGATCAACGCTTTGCTCCTATTAGCTAAAATCCCATTAATTAAATGGGCTATCCAACACTAAAAGAATGTTTTAACTAGGGCCAGTAGTTCCTGATATTCAATCAACCAAACAAACTCTTTAGCTTAATAATATTAATATAGATTAACAGACTTAGTTTTTTTGAAATTGTTACTAGTTAACTAGATTAAAAAAAATATGAATATATTGATAAGTTACCATGTTGCGCGATTGGCATTGTGTGCTTGAGAGATGCGTAAGTGAAAAGTTAAATTGTATAAAATATACATTTTATTTCATCATAAGGCCTATTTTTTGAAATGATTATGTTGATTCTGTTTTATCAAATTTATATACAAATGTGATGTCAAATATTAAAAAGTTGATGTAAAATATAACATCTTTAAATATATTAAATTAAAAAATTGTTTTAGACAATTAACATAAATTCATTTATTGTGTCATATAAAAAGGAAAATAAATTGTTTTAAAAGTATGACAATTTTTAATTTCACCAGATAAGTTTTTAGGCAGAAAATAACCACAAATGCAGTCACATAAAAAGTTTATTTTTACATAAAAGTTAACCTTATAATAATAATAATAACAAGATAAAGTTGTCATTGTGACAAAACATAGTGCAGTTAGTTTTGAATTTTTCCACAAGAAAAAGAACTGCCCAGTCCACACCATTACTAGAAAAGCTAGTGTCGAAATTAAAATATTTAACAAAATAACGCCCACAAAACAGTTTTAATCAATAAAAGACCAGATTCTAAAAAGAGTTAGATTTTAGTTTTGTAAGGCAATCAGCTTCATGACAGATAAGAACACCAAAAATCTTAATTCTATTGTAGTATAAAAATCTATTTATTATTTATTATAATAACAAATCTAATCATAGTACTTTTCCTTGCATCGCAAAACTTTCCGAGTGGGTTCCACATAATATTAATATCTCTATATAGGCCTTGGGAGCAAATAATGTCATTCCGTCACAAAGTCAACCGTTAACTTCTTAGTTATTCATGTAATGTTTTTAAACATGATGTATAGTTGCTATTCAAACAGTGTTTTTGATCTAAGAATTAGACCGTGTCCGCTTAGATGCAATAAAAATTGGATAGTTATATAATACCATCAAGTATTAATTTCAACTCATTAGCAACAACAGGTTTCACCCTACTTCAAAAGGTTTCGGATTCTGGTAATGAGATAGTCTTTTAAATATATTCACGTTTTGCCACTTTAGTATAATTGTTTGTTGAATTTCTCTAATTTCTCTAAGTAATCTGCAATTGGTCCATCGAGCCATATATCTTGTCATCTTAGGTCTGCCTTTTGGAACAGCCCTGTGTTTCTCTTCGTAAATGTGTCGTAGGTTGGTCCTACGTGCGTGATGTTTTCGTAACACATTAGATTTGTCTCTTGGACGAGCACATAGGATTTTTCAGCTTTTAGTATGTAAGTAACTTTACTGATTTTCAAGACAAATGGGAGTAATTTCTGAATTTGATGAGTCAGTTGAAGGTCTCTTAAACGTATTTTTTCGCTTAAAAGTTATGGTTTGCTAAATTTCTCTAAGCGAACGGCGTTTGGTCCTTCGAGACGGATATCTTCGTCACACATTAGGTCTGCCTCTGGGCCGGGCTCTGAAGGAATTCCTTGCTCTAGCACGAGGTTTTCCTGCGGCGGGTGGGCTTTTGGGGCGTAAAGCCTCTATCCTCTCGGTGCAACCGGTGCTCTCGCGTCCCTCCGTGAAGTGAGACGCGTATAGTTCAGCGTTGAAGTTGGAGTTGGTTAATTCATGGCCAATCGTTACCCAGCCGGGGCGGATGGTTGAATCGCGCCCGAACAGGTGAACCCTGGCGGTGAGTAAAAGAGTTTTTTTGTATTTTAGAGTTGTTGGGATAACTATAAATAGTTTGTGTACATTACATTATTGTGAAGTGTAAATTTAATAAAATACAACTATAGACCTTACAAAAAAAGTTAATTTATTTAAAACCTAATCAATATATCATATAATAAGTAAGATCTTTTTTTTAAATGGTCCCACTGCTGAGCAAAGGCTCTCGACACAGGTAATATATATAAGATAATAATAATATATATCATAGTCCACTATGCGGCCCAAGTACCGCTTGCTAGACTTCTCATATTAAATATTCAGGTTTTGTGGTGACAAATAAACCTGTTTTTACTTGCAACATCATTGTCAAAAGGCATTTGTTTTAAACAGCATACCATGGAATAGAACACCAGATTCAGAACAATAACATATCACAATCGATAATGAATTCTAGATAAAATAATGATAGTTACCTCCTTCGTCCTAAACAAAAGTGCTCCATAATATGAAAGATTTCTATTGGCTTCTCAGTACTGCCAAACTCGGGGTCTTCGGAAATTATTAGGTCTATGTCAACATTTGCATGTATAAAGTCACCATCCACAGACCTTCTAACTGTTCCTTTAATTCCCATTAGGCAGTGTTCCTTAGTTCTTTGAAATACTGCATTGTGCTCTAAGTTTTTAGAGTGGCCGGGGTTTTTAATATTTGTTTTTATCCAGCATATATCCTCACATCGACGGAAACCCCATTTCTTAAGACACTCTCTGCCCATATCCAGACCTGCGAGAAATTTATTGGTAGTAAAAATGGATTGCAGACAGTTTTTATGATAACTCTATGGATAATTAAAATAATGAATATTTATTATAATAAATAAAAAAAATTGAATATTCAGTATGTGAATCTAATCAATATAAAGCACAAATAATAACAAAGAACTTTTAAATTGTGATGGTTATTGTATTGAGCATCTAACACAAATTTTATTTCATTTTAAAAAAATACTAGCCTATTTGAAATGTCCTTAAAGTAAGGATGAACCAAGTGTTTTCGATGTAAAATATTTAAAAATTTTCTTTAACAATATTATTTTTGATTAGTGAAAAGCATTTTAAGGAACGCTTAGATCATATCTCAACCATTGTGCCACTGCACTTTTGTTTGCAGTCATATTTTAGAAATGTATACAGGAAAAATTTTATGCTTTTGCAATATAAGAATAGCATTGTAATTGGCAGAACCAAATGTACAGGGCAACTAGTGAGTCACTAACGATATTATAGGAAAGCACTCGGTACTTGGCTGTCACTATAATTATGAAATTAAGTAAGGGGCATAATTTATGACAAAACATTCTTACAAATAAAGCGTGGATACGATGTCGGCAGCGGACAAATGGCCAAGTGGCGAAAAAGCGGCCGTAAGCACCGTGTCCGCTGGGTTGCCAACATATTGTAATCAATTATTCAACTTTTGATTAAGTTTACCGAGTTGTGATTTGATATTTATTTTCTATATTGTAAAGTGACTCATGTAATATGAATTATACTGTTGTTTTAGTAGTTCATTATATTTTATTATCCATTAAAAATTCTAATTATACAATAAATTATTATATTACAAATAAATTATTACTATAATTATAGATAAATTACCAACTTTTAAAGTTATCATTTTCTTTGTGTGATGCTACATTTTAAAATGGTTGTGACATTTTGAGCAATGTGTGCCACAAGAAAACTAAACTTTAAGAATCACTGCAATAAGAACTTGTATAAGTACAATTTAAATATTGAGCATATTTAAACATTCTTCAAACTTACCTTCTGAACTGCCGCACCATAAGAATATGAAGCAACGGGGCTGAGCAATCTGTTGCAGATCCAACGCAAGGACGTCCTGCCAACGCCAGCCGGAACCTAAAGGCGGTTCTACTAACAGAACGTCAAACTTGCTACCCATCTGCTTCAAGTCAAAGGTCTGTAATGGATAGTAATAGTTATTGTGTCTTACAGTGATAAAACAAAATTAAAGTATAAGGCTAAATATAATTAAATTGTAAGAAATTAAATAATATTTTATAAAATGCTTTATTTAGATTATATATACCAAACAATCAAACCAAACTTAATAGGCTTGCATTCAATTGGTTACTGGAATACTGTTATGTAAACAGTATTCCAGTAACCAATTGAAAGTCATATTATTATACAAGATATTTGATATTATTTATGTTAAAATATCAATAGTATTATATGTGTACACAAAATAATCAATATAAATATTAAAATAAAAATAATATTTGTAAATGTTTTATTTTTTTAAACTTTTACCTAAATTAGTCTTCTAACATAACTTAATCTTACTATATACCAAGTTTAAGGGCTGAAGCAATATTAAAATGAATATAAAGTTATTAAATTCAATCATATTTTTTTCAGAAATTATAAGGCAAATTAAAAGAAAAATATTATTGCTTGGACATAACTGTCCATTAAAAAGTTTTCTTCTTAGCCTTATTCCCAAGTTATTTGGGTTCAACTTCTAATCCAACAAAATATTACCTGAATATTCTGTTTTTACACAAAGCAACTGGCATCTTAGCTTTGCACACCAAAGGGATAAGGATAACTGAATTCTAAGGATGAATTTACAGAATAATTAAATGCACTCAGATCCTATAACAATGGTCAAATGTGTTTATCAACCTGGACCAAATTTTAACATATCCATCCAATGCATGGATCATTACTTTTCAGGCAATTAGGTAATTAGCTTCTTTTGCCCCGACCCAACCAAGAAACAACAACAGAAAGTCATTGTCCTGCCCCTCTGGATTCTAACCTATGAAGAACAATGCCCATTTTTATATGCCAAACCGTACAAAATTGTATCAAGTTCAAACATGTTTTTTTGGAGACTAAAAAACCCCAGTTTCGGAGCAATTTGTCGCGCAAACATCAGGTAGATAAAGCAAAATTCAAATTTTTTCCTCAAAATTAAATCCATAGTCTTAAAAAATATGAAAAAAATTACTATATAATTTTGATCTATATTATATAATATTGATACAAGGTATTTTTCTTGGTACTAGGTTTGCGCATTATCCTTTGCAATTTGTAAAGCAATGACCTATACCAATATACCACAAAGGTGGTAAGTGACCTCTAAAGAATAAAAGTAAAAATCAATTTGTTAAATATTTGTATGCCATTTATTGATAAATCTGTAAGAAAGACTACTTTCTATACATTCACATGTTATATGGTAAAGCATGAAATTTTACAAAGAGTTCTTTCTGCAATAAATAATATATTTGACCAGGGTGGTATTATTGTACATAAAGACACATGAAGGAAAAGTACTTATATTATGTGTATTGTCTACTGTTAAGGTAGTGTGAGCGATATTACTCTCTAGCACAGTAGTTCACAAAGTGGGGGCTGTAGCTATTTAAGGGGGTGCTGAACCTCTTGCATTCTTTCAAGGCAGTGGTTTAAATTGGCCTCGAATGCTCTTTCAGATGGTATTGTTATTTTAGGTTATAATTTTTAGCGCGGACTAGATTTTTTTTTTTATAAAAGGGGCTGTGGACCAAAAAAGTTGGGAAACCACTGCTCTAGCATATATGTTTAATAAAAAATGCAAATTTTTCTTGATCCAATGGCTTTTTTATTATTTATTATATTAAAGAAAATAATTATAAATTAAATTGTTACCTTGAGATCACAACGTAAATACATAGGAGGTGTTGCAGTGCGTGCAATAAGGTCATCTTTCAACTTAATAAGTTCACGCAACTTTGGATATTCTTCAAAACGGTCAGCTAGGCCTACATCTCTGATAAAGTTCTGCGGCCTCTGTCCAGTGTCAACAAAGTGTTGGCAGTAATCATTGTGCGGGTTTGATGATTGTGTTCCCTGAAATTTTTTGGTCCAAAAATCATTCATAAATGAAGCTATAAAAAAATTAGTTCATAAAAACAAAAAAAATCTTAAAATGCTGATATAAAACAGTAAAATATATTTTTATATATCCCATACAGTTTTTCTTACTTAATTTACTTATACAAAGCATTTTAAATTTGGCAATCAAAACACACCATCAATATGAAATGCAGAAAAATATTAACTCTGCTTTGAAGGATACCAAAATTAATACAAACCTTTAAAAATGTGGAAGAATCTGTGTATACAAGACTATCAGGTTCCTTGGCTACAGGTTTGTCAGAACCTTCTGCAGAATAATCAGAAACTGCCTGTTTCTTAGGTAATACATCTAATGAAGCACCCAAAGCATGTCTTAATTCACTAACACTGGAGACTCCCAACTAAGAAACCACAATAATTGATATTAATGCAAAATACAGAAAACTTCTCAAGGAATTTCTTCTTTTTCATTTGGATTTTTCTATTTAATTACTTATTACCTATAGATATGGATAAAGTATTACGTACAGTATTAATATACACAATAACAAAGTTTCATTCAAAGCATATGAATTTAATACAAATTCCAAACAAACCAAAAATATAGGTTATGATAAACTTGTGTACATACCGCTTGTGCTAGCAATTTTTTACGTTTTTGTGATCTTTCACGAAGCTCCTTCAATTTTTCACTCATTTTCAGTGACTAACTATTTTTTTTAAGCGAAACACATATAAAAGTTAATATATATTTAAATAACTAAAACGCTTAGATGAATGAATGAACAAAAACGATCAGTAATAAACAAAACATTTGACAGTTCCTTTCTGGCATCATGAATGATTTATATAAAACTATAATTGTATTGGTTGTTAGTAAAAAAATACGATTCTTAATCCATAAAAAAGGCAAAACTATTTTTGAAAATAAAATAAAATTGTATTATACATAATAAACATTTAATTTAATATGATATTTTTTATGAACATTATTTTCTTTCAAACGTGTACGTCCTCGGTAGTAAACTGGTATCCCCGCTTGTCACGTGGGAGACCGGGGTTCGATTCCCCGCCGGGGAGATTTTTACAAACTTTTTGTAATTTTAATTTTTAATGTTATAAGTAACATTTATTTGCAGATCTTTAATATGAAAATATTGAATTGTCTTGCAAAGAAATATTTTCTTTTACATCTTTAAATCGAAATACTAGTACGTGAATCATATCCGTAAATAATAGGTAAATATTAATTTTTTGTCGAATTTCTTGTAAATTTCATATCTCATTCAACTTGAAGAACAAAATAAAGAAAAAAGGTTTTGTACATAAAATATTTAACTCTGACTCTGATAAAAAAATAAGAACAAAATTAAGTTTTTAACACTGTTATATTTAATCGATGAAGAATTTATCATTTTTTATTTAAGCGTTTAAACCGTTTTTATCCTTGTTATTCTTAAATGTATTTAATTCCAGTTTGACACCTGAAATAAGAAAGAAGAGAAAAGTGTATTAAATTTAAAGCGTTCTACTATATAAAATTAACTTATATTACTTGTACTTATTGTTATATTAGTTTTATTTTATGTTTGATATTAAGTAATATTTTTTTGAAATGAAATTAAAATAAATATTTATGAAAATTAATATAATTATGGCAATACCTTCTTTCTCTTGCGAGGTTTTCTCTTTTTACCCTTGCGTTTTCTCCTTTTTTGTTTGTTGCCGTTAGGCTGTTTGGAATCCGGTCGCCGAGGGCCGACGGTAACTCTAGGACGAGGTGACACTTTTCCCAAAAGTTGTAGAAGAGCTGCGTAAACATTTTAATGCTATGATAAACTGGTGGGTTATATCGAAGGAACGGAAGAGGAAATGTTCGGTTATCTAAATTACGTATAACTGAAAATTATACATCTTATAAAATTATTGTTTATATCGATCGTGTTAAAAAATTAAAATACTAAAAACCTGTTATAAAGTTATATTGATAAAAATTGTTTCACGTATATTTAAATATTATCAATGACTTGCTGACAATGCTACCTGTTGGGTAAAACGGGATGAAGCGTAGAATAGAATAGAATATCCTTTATTGTACACATCAAGTAAAATAAAGAAGAAAAAGATTATAAAGTAGATCGTAGCGTAGTTTAGTTAGTTATATAAATAATATTTTTATTAAACTGTTAAACATGCGAATTATTTATCAAGTTGTAGAGCATAACATGCTTTCACAGCTTGTGCTGCACTTCAACGGCCCACCCGCCCGGGTAAATACCACCGCCCTTTATAAATTCGGCATAAAATAAAGTATGCATGACTTTGCCATGTTTCTTTTTCTTTTTCATTCCCCCCCAAATCCTTAATTCCGACCCCATTCTATCCAATACACTTATTTTATCCAATTTTCCAGTTTGACAACGCACTCGTAGCTCTCCGGATGTTACGTGTATCTATGGGCGACGGGATCACATACCATCAGGTGAGCCGTCTGCTTGTTTCTCTTCCTGTCCATATTTTTTTTAAATAAATATAAATATGTAGAACACGACAATCCTAAAAAGGACCAACGCCTAATATCAGTTTCTATCTAGTATCTTCGGATAAGACAATTTTAGTCAGTGTCACCATGACGGTGCTTCGAGGCAAAGCAACTGCCGGGGTCTCTTTACCATTTTTAAGTGACCTTAAAAAAGGGAGAGGATCTATGTTTGTAAGTATTATTTTGTCTGTGTATGTCTACCGATATGTCCTTCAATTAGGGTTTAATTTTTAAAATCGTTTTTTTATTTAAAATGATGTTCGAATTCTTTTTTATACTTTTTGAAGATGAGTAGTTTCTTTTTTAAATCCAGATAACAGAATCCGTGACCATGAACGCTGTAAAGGGTTCGAAACGTCGGGTGATAAAAATAAAAAAAAAAAACCAAGATAAAATCCGTGAAGTTGTTTAATTTAAAAATGTCTAAAGTCTCAGAAACAAAATTAGAAAAAAATATGTTACAAAAGTTCGTATACTCTATTTCTTCCTTTATTTTTATTTCAAAAGCACACTATTAAACCGGTTTTCTTAAAAATTTAAAGGACAAATCCGGAAGTATATGCTTTCAGATAAAAATAATTTTCATAATTAGGTTATTAATGAAGGCCTTATGCCCGAGCATATATAAAAAATGTGTGTGTACTTATGTACGCACGTAAGCAGTTACACTTCTTTGGCGTAACTGAATAAAAATCTTCCTAAATATTTTATCTTTCGCGTTATCCAACGTTTGTAGATAAAACGACACTAATAATAGAAAAAAGGGTATTTAATACATTGAAAGTTTAATTATAAAGCAGTATCTAGTAAATAAAGTTTATTTATATATCATAAATAATAAACACATAAACTTTCTTTGCTTTTCATGTTTGGCACGTAGCGATATCTATTTAGGAACTTACGAACTGACAGAAGATCTGAGTTTTGTTATATTTTACCTTAGCGGCGTCATTTAGTGAAATATAGTTGAAATAATAGTAATACTATAGACTCGATGTTGCTGCGACATTGTTATATGTCATATAGGTGGCAGTGCTACACACTACATAACAACTGAAGACATGACATGTTTTTTTTATGGAGAAGGAGGCAAACGAGTAGACGGCTCACCTGATGTTAAGTGATCGCCGCTCCCCGTGGTAAATAGGGTAAAGTGCGAAGGAGATATTATTGTGCACAGACACAGGTGCACTCTCTGTTCCTTAACTCTCAAAACCCGATGAGAAGGATATCTGGCAAGACTGGAGAGGGATCAGTCATAAGACCTACTTTTTACATGCCCATCCGATACATGGATCATCTTTTTTATAGGCAATTGTCAGCCCGCATTGCCGTAATCAAACCAAGAAACAACAACACAACGTTATTGTTTCCCCATGGGATTCATACCCACGATCTTCATTTTACAAGGCAAAGGCCAATTCCATTAGGCTACGAGGGCGGTCACTCATATATTCGGACATGAGCGTGACGGCGTATCCTTAAGATTCTCCTTTGCCAAATTTTGCACAACACGCTATAAGTGATTTTCTAAGATACTGGGTAAAACTTTTTAATGTTTTCATTTGTTATGAAAGAATGGTGAATGCTTCAATAAAACTTAAATAATCTTGCTCCGTGAATATTTACTTTATTGCTGATATTATCATATATCTGTTAGTCTACATGTCATCAAAATAACTCGGATGGACAAACAAAAAACTTTAAAAAATCTGTTTGTTTTCTAATAGTACTGCCTTAGCTATGTATACAATAATTAAAAAGCTTTTTTTTGACATTGCAATTATACACTTTAATATTATTTATATGTAAAAACTAAAATAAGGTTAATTGGAAAAGCGTGATTTTGTCCATATATTATTCAATCACAAAAAATATAATACACTAAAAGAATAAAAGTTATTCTCCGTTACATGAACTTTTGATGATAACTGATTTTATTATAAAATATAAACAAACATACAAAATATGCAATATTGGATGTTACATTTCATGTACTTACCATTATCTGTGATTAGTATAATTAAAAATACCCAAACTACTTTCATGGTTTCGTGGTTAGATGCTTTGTAAAAAATACGAATACTGGAAGAACAACATAAGCGGACGCTCATTTCCTCATTTCTTTGTAAGAAAAGTCGTCCATGCTAGCAAATGCTATTTAATACAAGCTCGGCACTGGACAGTATGTCTGGATAGTGTGTTTCTTATTTATTTGATAAAAACGTAATATACGACGTACTGTTACTTACGACCGGACATTTCAAAATGTTATATTTAAAAGCTTTGATTACAAATTTTTAAATGTAATGGATTTTTAGTTTCAAGTTTTTATTTTATGTATGGGTAGTGTAAGGGAATCTTGAAAGAATGAGGATATAAGTTGAAAAGATTTTTGTATAATTTTCCTTTTCAATGTTTATCATCTTAAATTATTTGAAGATGAGTATTAAATGTGACGGTACTTGCCTCATTTGCATTATTTTTTTTCTTTATTAGTTAAGTTTTCATAACGGAAAAATATATGTAATAGGCATTTGCTTGCATCATGCCTAAAAAATAACATATCCCGTGACATTGTACTAGTAGCTTAAGCCTTTATAAGCCTAATGTCTTTGAAGAGTTTGTTGCTTCCCGTCCCGCTGATTTTTACAATAATGGCATCTATAAATTGCCAATAGATTAGCGAAGATACGTCGATTGCATGGGTGATTAATTTGAATAACAGAAATAAAAAAGTTCGAAAAAATATGTACTTACACTTATACCATTCTGGCATACAAAACGGCAATTTCATACGTAAAAAAATTGGTAGTTTGTAAAATATTTATTTATACGAGAAAGGATAACATCTATAGTCATCAAATTCTACATATTGATAAATCAACGGTCTACAATACATGATACAATAAAAGAGAAAAATAAATAAAATTGAGGATATTGCAGTAAAAATATTTTTGGGGATATGCTAATAATATATAATAATGCTTCTTGCATTGGAAGACTATAATTCGATAAACTCTAATTCGAAATCATTACTCAAAATTCACATATAACTGAACCCACGTTATGAAATAGTTAAGCGTTATCTTTAGTTTGTTTTTAATTGAATTATAACAAACATATTTACAAAGCAATATAACTAATCTAATTACAATAATCAAATAACCCTACTCCTCGCGGCAAGTTGCCAAGAACGCTCGCTGCATTTCCTCGCTGAATGGTTATACTTAACCTTTGGGCGAATAAAGAACCAGCCAGTTACAACATTAATTTCATGAAATAGCTCTTTAAAAAATTTTCTGGTCCTAGGACCTCACGGACCTAACGTCTCCATAGCAAGTGGTACAAATAGGTAGTCCACACTGATAGGTTCGTATTTGCGACACTTGCTCACTTCAGCCGCCTCTGATGCAGCCCCGGCTCTTACTAAAACTGCCCTTAGATGAGAGGTAGCCAATGTGTCGACGCAAAATGCATCCCAAACAAAGGCTTTGCCTCCATCCCAAGGGATTAGGCCATCGAGTCTCTTGCCACCATCGCGAAAAATGCCAGCGGGCTCAAGAATAGAGGGAAAATCAATAGTGGCAAGAGCCCTCCGAATGATCTCATTTAGAGAGCCGTGGCGGGAAAAACGGCCAACACTTTTTTGCCACGCTAGTCCGTGCACACCTAAATTATTAACATAAGAACCAAATGGACAAACATGTGGTTCACACAACGGAGCACCCAAACGAATTCCTACGGCAACTCGCAAGCTTTCGCCATCAAGCATTGTATTTAAATTGCTTTATGGTAGAGCTTGGAACAAGTAGCTAGAATTCTTTGATGATACACCAAGAAAACGAGCATGGTCGGTATCACTGTCTAATGCTTGGAACATTCTTGGTGAGTTTTGCGCACCAATGGAATATCCCACTGTTTTTGTTGGTTAACTTCCAGTGGAATATTTTTATTTGGGCAGATAACCATGGGTGGTTATCTGCCCAAATAAAAATATTTTTTCCCAATAAAAATATGCCATGGGTGGCATCCTTGGTTCCTTAGCAAAAAAGGGATGAAACTTATGTTGATGTAAAATTTTATTACTCAAAAAAGGCTATACTATGCACGGAAGCAAGGAAAGCTGGCAAAGAAACATTTGAAATTTTCCTAATACCAATTTCGTCAAAGCGTAGTAATTTTTTTTTCTAAAGTCATCTTAAGACATATCAATTTTGTTCAAAATACCAGTGCATTTCCAAACTGGACTTGAGCGAAGAAGATATATGAATCTGGGAACAAAGATACAATGTTTAAGGTTAGTAAGAGCTACATGAGGAATTAAAAGAATCAATTTTTGGGCATGATCTAAAAATTGCTCAAGTTTTTCTTTTAACAAAGGTTTTAAATTTTGAGGTACTAGAGAAGCACTTAGGAGGTAAAATGAATTCTCACACATTTCTTTACACATACCTGGAGAAATCGGATTAAAATTTTGAAAAACCCGAATTTTATCCGGAATACAAATTTTCTCAGAAAAGATAATTTCACATTTAGACTTATTTCAATCAAGACCGATATTTTAAATTCATTCATGATTTGGAAAAGATCATTAATACGTCAACATAATTACCTCCTAGAGTGCCATCGTCCAGGTACCAGACATTGAGTCTAGATCTCAACTTTGAAATAATTGGTTGAATT
>JAOCPS010686553.1:0-10646 GCA_025505425.1 Graphium colonna | reverse complement strand
CAAAGTGTTTATTGCTATCATAGAGTAAATGCGGCTTGAAGGACCAATAAACCTTCGCACGGAATGCAATTCGACGCTCATATAAGGTCCGAAGTGTACGAATGAGCCTTTTTCAGATCAACTTTTTAAGAAATCTAGGTAGATCTTAACTGTTTTTTTAACTTTACGGATTTTATCGCGGTTTATTTTTAAATTTTTAAATTTTAAATTTTTTTTTTTTAATTTTATCACCCGACGTTTCGAACCCTTTACAGCGTTCATGGTCACGGGTAGGACCCGACGTTTCGAACCCTTTACAGCGTTCATGGTCACGGGTAGATCTTAACTGGTTTTTAAAATTTAATGAAAAGAAAATTTAAAACGGTATGATTAGAACTTTTATTATTTTACTGAAGTTACTGATAAACAAGCTTAAAATAATAACAGCCTATTTTTCCCTTGTGTCACTGATAGGCGAAGGCCTCTCCGAAGGGAGGGTATACCCTATAATACTTATAAAAAATATTTTACAGAGGTGCACAACCTTTCCTCACGGTATTTTCCACTATCATAGAGTACGTAGTAAACGAGAACTTCAAATATTAATTAGGAAATAAACAATTTCAATGAATTCAATTTCATCTCGAATAAACGGAGTTAAAGGCAAGTTCTTTTAAATAATAAATACTTTTAGTATGCTGATCTTTTGCCGCCCAAGCCGAAAACGCCGTTGTTACTTTTTTCAGTTATGAAAATTATACTTCTTATGAAAAGCGGTGATTTATATGAGACTTTGACTAATATTCGTAATTAAGAATGAATCCCTTATCATTTACATTATTGCAAAAGTAAGTAGTACTTTATTGATAAAGTTTTTATCCGAAAAAAATATATATTGTTGACAATTGATAACATATAAAGCCATAAAATCGTCGCATTTATTATTTTCTTTTTTTTAAACATGATATCTTTATCGTAAAAATGGACATTTGTAAAACATTAATCACATAAGAACAGAAACCCTGACTGAAGACAGATATTTATAGATCGCACAAATATTTGCCCTGGATGGGAAATGAACCCATGACCTACGACAACGTAACCAACATCTTAGCCACTGCACCAATCAGTAAAATAAGTCGGTAAAATTGTTAAATATATACTTCTACTTCATTTATGATAGATATTCAATTTTCGCTAGCTATTGCACGAAACAATTTGAAATTATAGCTACAATACAAAGTGGAGTTTTTAAAGGTTCTGTTGAAGTATTACGACATAGAGTCCAACGCTCAGAAAGCTTACTTTCAAATTTAATGGGCTGTATTGTCACTTCCTATTGAAGCTACTTTCAAATGCCTTACATTTTCTTTTTGCTTTTTCATTTAAAATAAATATAACTTTTTGTTTACTGGTCTAAAATGGCTCTGGTGTGTTTCAATAGGTTTTGGAATACTTACCAGACGTACAATTTCTCTCTTTCTGGTAATTTTATAAAAAAATACATCATTACATTCCCTATTTCACTTTCTGACATTTGATTGTAGTAATTTCTAGTGTTTGAATGTACGTAGTAAAGAAATAAACTAAGTAAGGTCCTTCCTAAATAGATTTCGCTGTGGTAAATTCTGATATTGAACTCCCCAAATTTCCCTCCGGTTGTTATCGGCAATTTAATGGCTATACGACAAGCAAATGCGATTTCATCAAATGAGCCACTTTGGATTTCAAAACGTCGTTTATTTTATTGAGTAGCGATCGTCAACCCTCAGGCTTCTAACAGCCTATATAGCGATACTCTGTGGTACAGATAAAGATGAGAATTGAATTCTAATAAGTCATCAGTACTATAAGATGATAGATGAGTTTAAATATAATGCAAAAAACATTAATAAACTAAAATGGCACTAATTGTAAAAATCATTATTTGTGTTTATTTGGTGGAAGCACAGATTAAAATTAACGTTAACACGTTGACTTCAACAATCTTAAAATATAAGTTTTTTTTAGGTTTTTGAATTACATTTTCGTGGCTATAATATGCATCAAAGCCTACATAGTCTAGTCTGGGCCCTTGATTTGTAAACCGGAGGTCGCGGGTTCGTATCCCGTGGGAGAACAATAACTTTGTATTGTTGTTTCTTAGTTGAATTACGGCAATGCAGGCTGATCACCCGATTGCCGGAGAAGGAAGATGTAAAAAGTCGGTCCTGCACTTGATCTCTGTCCAGTCGTGTTGGGTATCCGTTCCGTAGGGTTTTAGGGGTTAGGAACAGAGAGTATACCTGTGTCTATGCGTCCACTTGTACATTATACTATCTTCAACGCAGTTGGCTGATATTCGGTCAAAAGGACTTTATTTTATTATTTATTTATTTTTATTTAATCAATAAAGCTAAGGAATTATATTTAATGTCATCCCTTAGATACAAATATAGTTGTGCTTTTGCAATTCACCTCAATTTTAAGGAGTTGCGGCACAATTTTTATTTGTTAAAGGTAATTTATAATCTGTACGTAGTTAGCGTAGGTAAAATGAAAAATTGAAATAATTGGGCTGGAGTGCAATAATGTTCATATGGGATTTGTTACCATATTGCCTTATTACTAATTAACGTTTGATAATGTACCAAAGTCTACTTTCTGATCAGTTATAGTATTCTTAAACAAATTATAATATATAATAATAAAAAATAAACACACTGAATCTGTGACTTCGAACGCTGTAAACGCATCGAAATGCGTGGAATTAAAAAAAAAACAAATACAACGAGGAAAAATCCGAGGACAAGTATTATTTAACGATTAAATGTTTTCTTGTATAAGATTAATAGGCTTAATGTCTCGGTAACGGTGTATCCTAAAAATCAATATGTAATATTAGGAAATAGATAAGTATAATAAATTGTTTTGATTCTGTTTATAATGTATACAATAAGAAGAGACGTGCAAGTTTTACAATCAGATATATGTGGTTTATTTCTTGTATCGGAGTTCCAAACGGCTAAAATGATTTTGGTTTACTTTCGTAAGATCCGTACTAGAAGGGTAGCCAACGGGACCCTATTACTAATGCCTTTCCTGAATGACTGACTTTGTCCCTCTGTCTGTCAGCGGGCTGTATCTTATGATGCGTAATAGATAGGCATTTGAATTTGCAAAAATTTTCACAGAATGTGTTTTTCTTCATCTAACAAAAAATAATAAAACTAAATAGAATTAAAAATACATAAAATGAAAAAAGAATCGCACGGAAACCGGGTTTCAGGTTTAAAAGGTGACTTGGTTATTATATAAAAAATCTATTGAACCGTGTCAAAAATATTTCATATATTTCTTGTTAATTGATTTTCGATAATTCTTTAATGTTTTTTTTATAATACCTGACACCCACTACCTATAACTCAAAACCAGGGTAAAATGAGGCGGCCACATAGCCGTACAGAAGATATTTTTAAAACTTACACTGTCTTTTATTTTCATTTTTTTAACTTATTTAGTACCTCTTATAGTATTAGAAAGGCTAAATCTGCTTTAATAGTCCAATTTCCTATCTACCTCGTAAAAAAGTCCATTTAGAACGAAGGTGAGGAGAAGACTACTAACTATATAAAATATGAACCGGGTATAATAATAAAAGTATAGTAAAAAGTAAAGCAAAACTGGTTTATCAATAAAATAACAGATGAACCAGTTTTTTCGATACCGTGATGTGTTTGAATTGATTTGATTTCCACATAAATGTTCCATTTCCAAGGTATTATGAAGAGGTATTATATTTACCTGTATTTGAAATGTTACTAGGCTCCTAAAGGTCTTACAGCCATATTAAACACAGTTGAGTTTTTCTAATAAATATAAAATAATCATTTTAGTACGACTTAGGTTCACAAATAAGCTTATATGAAAATCACAAAATAAGCTCATAATCACTAAGCTACTTTGTATTTGTTGAGAGTACTACAGAAAAACTGAAGACTGTGTGACTATTTTATTTCATGTATTTTCACAAGTGGCAGCAATTGTTGAAATATTTTTATTATCTAATGTGGTACAAAACTAACTTGTAGTTTTGCACCACATTAGATACGAGTATATCATCCAATGTATTCTTAAAAATGACCTAAATTTTTCGATTAGCATCTTCATGTTTGAATGGATATACATGTTGGTTGGTGAGTCATCTAAGATATAAAAGGAGAGCACTTGGTACTCAACTGTCGTCATAGTTCAAGCCTAAATTTTTCAATAAATAAATAAGGTGTGGCGGCTGTGATCATCTGGTACGCGTGAGGGCGTCGACCCCTATTGTATTCGTATGAATTATTTATACAGAAAATTGAACTAAAGTAACAGGTTCTTTTTAAATTATACCACAGCTGGGCAAAGGTCTCTTCTTGACAGAAGCGCAGATTAGCAGACTTCACATATGCAGGTTTCCTCACGATGTTTTACTTTACTGCAGAGCACATGGTTTATCTCAGGTTCGCCTCGAGTAAACTGAATTAAAGGCGAGCACCCAGACACTGATCCACAACGGCTGAATTACTTATTAAGTAACCATATTTTACACATTTGTAAAAAACGAATTATGATACACAATTACTTCATGGTTGTACAAAGCAGATTTATCATTTTTAAATGCTACTAACTTAATTTAAATGAGCATCATTTGTGCTTTTATGTATCCACAAATGAAAAGTTTTATTCATATTATACGAATGTAGATTAGGAGAGCTCCCGTATCACGGCTACGCTATCAGGTACACCCGGATTTAATATAAATGTAAATTTAATCTTGTCAATACGGAGTTTTTATAAAGTCTTACCTCATGGCTTCAGGCGCCAGAAATGTATATTTAGTAAATACATTAAAAGAGGGACACTTGACAGGCGCTGTCTGCGAATAAATCTTTTCTTGATTTTTAAGAAAATTCGGGGGGTTTCTTATTCTAAACACTATTTTAAAGTTACTTGCGAGCTCGAAAATAGTTATTGATTCTATTTTAAAGTTACTTGCGAGTTCGAAAATAGTCATTACTTCTTCAAATAAAAAATGTCAAATCTTATACAGAATTTCGATAAATTTATAATTGAAACACTTAACTGGTGGCAGTTACCAGAAATCACCAAAAAATATGTAATATTTTAATGACTAAAGTTGGTTCGAAAAAATATATCAAAAATAACCCGACATTTGTTTACCTTACGTTTTGGAAAACGTTAAATGTGCTTAAAAGTAGCCAAGAGTCAACACACCCTCGATACCTTTATGTTTGAATTAGGAAAAAGAGATGTCTCGGGTCATCTTGTAACACGCTCAATGGAATCGTAAATATTTTATTGAGGAGGTATGTTTATTGTTAAGTATTCGGTATATTTTACATTAAAAAACCATATGTAATATAATTTTTCAATGTAAATCAGATTATTTAATTTTAAATTAAATAACGTAATTAACTTAAAATTTCAAAAGTTTTGGATTTGTTTTCTTTCTGAGGAATATATGACAAATCAACACACGTTTGAACTGAACTATATTCCCTTACCCATATTAAACAATAAGACACTAAGTATGCTTATTTCTAACGTATTGCTTTGTTGACCAATTATTAAAAAAATTGCATATATGTTATCTGAGTAACAGGAAAGGTTACATTATTTCTCAACAAAAATAAAATTTATGTTCCCGGAAAAAAAAATAACTTCCAACTTCGTCCAGCTTGGTAACAACTTAGCCTATTAACACGAATAAACCATATTATAAATATTATTTTTAAAATGAAACATAAAATATTTAATAATCACTATGAGTATCCGGATTTGACTAATCGAATTAGAATTAAGATTCCTAAGCTTAATATTAGATTAAAAAAATATAATCTAATTGTACGAATTGACAAATACAACCAGTTCAGGTAAAACGCACTATTAAACAGAATAAAACGTACATACTTATTATAGTTTTGCTAAAACAAACAAAAATTTTTTGGGACCATTTTTGAAGTATTGCCCCTATTTGATAAAAATTAATTTTTAAAACCAATTCATAAGTGGCGGTGATATATGCAAACATTTCTAAATTATAAATATAATTGTTGTTTTGATTTATAAAACAAGCTAGTTAACCAATTTTTCTGAAAAAAAAAATTACTAAAAAAGGAATTTTAAAATCAGTTCATAAATGACGGAGATACGTGCGAACATATATGAAAAATTATAAAATTCCAAATTGGGAACCCTCCTCCTTTTTCGAAGTCAGTTAATGAGCGCCCTGAATGCAGACATTATCTACCATTATAAAGGATCTTTAGAAAAAAATCATTACTATGTAATCAATAAGGAGTAGTTATACCTTTGTAAATTCAATCCGTAGCGTAACTAATTTAAGGAAGTTATGAGTTTTTATTTAATTTAGATTGATGAATTAAACAGTTGTTATTAATATTTATAACTGTTGTATATGTCAATAAGGTTGTTATAATTGAGGAATACATTCTAATATACTAGACAACTTCTAATACTTTCACGTAAATCCTTTTATTTTTCTGTATCAATTCACGTTTAGTACTTTATTGTTAAAGAAAATCATCATAAAAACAAGCTACTTAACCAATTTTTCTAAGAAAAAAATTACAAAAAAGAATTTTAAAATTAGTTCATAAATGACGGAGGCACGTGCGATCATGCATGAAAATTTTGAAACTTCCAAATTGAGAACCCTCCTCCTTTTTTGAAGTCAGTTAATGAGCTTTCTGGATGCAGATATTCTCTACCAGTATAAAGGATTTTTCGAAAAAAATGATTACTATGTAATCAATAAGGAGTAGTTATACCTTTGTAAATTCAAACCGTAGCGTAACTAATTTAAGGAAATTTTTTGTTTTCCTTTAATTTAGGTTGATGTAAGAAACAGTTGTTATTAATATTTATAACTGTTATACGTGTTAATAAGGTTGTTATAATTGAGGACGACATTCTACTATACTGGACAACTTCTAATTCTTTCACGTAAGTCCTTTTATTTTTTTGTATCCATTCACGTTTATTAGTTTATAGTTAATGTAAATCATCAGTAACGCGAGTAGAGCCGCGACTCAAGTATATCCTTATGTAAAGAATATTATGATTTAATATATGAAATACAGATCCTACATACGTGTTTATTTCTTTAGCTCTTGAAAGCTGCATTATGTAAAATTGAATAATTCAAAGGTCATGAGTATATCAACAATTGATGCATAACGGTCTGGTCTAATATCCTCAGCACAAAGGCCTCTGTCCGTCAACAAGACTTGAGCCGGTTATGCAATGTTTGCTCGTAGTATCTATTTAAGGTTTTTCGGTCGCTGATGATACACAGGTTATTTTGCTTGAAATATATACTTACAAAGATCCCGAACAATTTGCATACATGTTATTTTCCTTCCTAATTGTTCATACGATAAGAAAAAGTAAGTAGGATAATTTTTTAATCTAGTAGACTCTAAGATCTTATTAACGATTATCGAACGAGTTCAAACTTTTTGTTTATTTTGTTTTATTACAGATAATTATAGTTGTCGTTTTTACCGAAATATCACACATTAATAAATTTAAGTTATTTCAACGTATTTTAGCCGTTCGTTCTTAGCCCTTCCTTACAAGGGCTATTATGGCTGGCTACTACGATCTACGAGGACTTAAATTCCCTCTAAAAGTGTTGACTCGCCAAGCCGCAGTGGCCAGCATGGCATCTTAAGGCCATTTACCTTCATGCACAAACGAAAATAATGGCCCTCAGTTCACAGCCGTTCTGCTAGGCCTGGCTACGGCAGTGGCCAAGGATCCGGCAGATCAGAGGGTGCGAAGAATCACTGAGAGTACCGATACGCCTAACAACACAACGTTTACCTGGCCACGTATAATGTTAGAACCCTCCTCACAGAAGAACGGTATCAAGAACTAGAATCCGAAGTGCTAGAATAAGATCAAATGGGACATCATTAGCTTGAGCGGAACCAGAAGAAGCGGAGAGATGCTTCTTAAACTAACATGGGGACAGCTGTTCTACTACAAAAGTTATGCAGACAGATCAGAAGGTGGAGTGGATTTCCTTATAAATACATCAATGACAATCAAATTGTGTAATAATGTAGCAGTGTCACCATAAGTTATTTATGCCACATTTACCTTAAATAAGTGTTACTCACTCAAGGTTATACAAGTATATGCCCCTACATCCTCGCATTCAGAAGAAGACATGAAAAATTCTAATTCATTAACGACGCCTTAAATGAGAACCCATGCTTTTACACCACCGCCATCGGTGATTTCAACGCCAAATTGGGTAAGGGCCTAGAAAATGAAGAGTATGTGGGCAAATTCGGATTAGGAAAAGGAAACTTGAGAGGACATTTGTTAGCAAATTTTCTGAATGAACAAAGGCTGTTCGCTTTAAATACATTTTACCGTAACACGGATCAAAAGTTGTAGACTTGGCGAAGCCCTGACGGCAGAACTAAAAATCAAATTGATTTTATACTTAGTTCAAAACGACAAATCTGTGAAGATGTTGATGTTAATAACATAATTGACGCGGGGAGTGATCACCGCATACTGAAAACCCGTTTAGTATTTAATCTAAAACTCAAACGGAGGCAGTTAGTCAACATAACTCGGCCAATTGGTAGCAAAAACAGATATACACAAATTCAAAGTGAATATTACCAGAAAAGTTAGGATGAAAAATTAATGCAGAAGATACCTGGGATGTAAATGCCTTGAACGATCATCTGGTGAGTGACATAAGAGAAATTCTATGGGAAATAAAACCTAAGGCGATCGCAAGAACTATGGAACGTAGATAGATCTTAGCTACCCCCAATTAGAGTAGAACTTAATGGCAAAATAAGACTTATGCTACGGAAATTGTCGAAAAAAAGAAAAAACAGCTTGATTCTCGATACGACAGAAAAACACAAGGGCCCAAAAGTGTGTAGGAAACTATACTACTAAACTAGATACTAATACTAAACTAGATAAAAGAAAACCAGAAGATTTACCAGCTAACTACGGAATAAGAAGTCATAACATCTGACCAAAGCCAAATATTAAAGGTAGTTCACAAGTTTTATTCCGACCAATACACTTCTCAAAGCCATGAAAAAGAAGGAGCCCTTCAAGATCCAAGGGCACCGTCGAGGAGACACCAATCGGAGGACCGGAGATTTACGAGATTGAAAATGCTTAAAAACAAATGAAAAAGGGTAAATCGCCTGGTGAAGACCGGATCACATACTAAAGCTTACAACTCGGTAGCAACACCGTACTAAAGCAGTTTCAGGTACTGTTTAACAAAGTACAGATCAAAATTTTTGTTAAATTAAATGTTTAGTATTCGAAACAATCGAATGTTGATTAAAAAATAACGGAGTTAGGCCCGAAAAAATAAAAATGTATAAATATTTAGTTTTAAATTAATTGAATTATGTCAGGCACTTGCATGACTTATAACGCTTATTGTAAATTATAATAGAACAGAATTTATAACAGTCGCTTCTGTGGTAGACGTCTAATAATTTATGCTTAACGCAAATCTACGTTCCCTTTTATTAAATTATTTACGCACGCGTACACTTTGTAAGAAAATACGAGTTGGTTCAAATAATTATATCAAAATACAAATAGTATACCCTTAAAATAGATAAGCGTTTGGTTAAGAAACACAATGGAATATTGAAACCCGTACCGTCATCTCTTCAGTTTTTATCAGAAACAATCCACCTATAGGATAAAATGAATAAAGTAGCGTTAAAACTAGTGGTATAATTAACATTATTACTCATTAATGCTCGGTCTTAATCAACAGTTTGCAAAACTGGTGTACGCGCAATAATATGAAGCTCAACATATCCCAACGTAATTAAATTAAATTTTATAAAATAGATAATAAAATTTCGAATTGACAGAAATCCGTGATTTATGTTGCATTTTAGAAAAAAAAGTTTTAATACACAGTATGATACAGTTATACAAAAATCTTTTCAAATTATAAGTTTTATAAATAGTAACATGAAATAATTTACCCAGTTATACACAAATGTAATTTTTTATAATTCTTTAGTCCGACCCATTTTAGAATATTGTTGTCCGAGCTGGAGACCATATATTATGCTTCATATAGATAAACTAAAAAAGCCACGACATTAACGAAAGTTTTATGCATAAGACACATTGCGCAACAACGCGTACAATATCATGATTGATAAAAACTGTTAAAAATGTTACTAAACTCGAAAATCGACATATTTCGGTATAATTACTATTTATAAAATAATACTTTTTTACGAAATGGAAAACAAACGAGCAGACGATTCACCTGATGGTAAGCGATCCCATTGCCCATGGATACACGCAATATCCGGAGAGTCACGAGTACATTGTCAACCGAGGAAATTAGATGGAATGGATTCAGGACAAAGGATTTAGAGAGGAAAAGAGTGAATTTTTTGACTTTTGATTAACGAAGTTAAGCTCTGAGTACCCTATGTAGAGCTTCATCGGGAAATCGAACCCTAATAGAGTCGCGCATGAGGACATGCGTGAATCAACAAATATGGGGTTTGTCACTACGGACGATCGCAATCCGGCTGCGGGCCGAGATCGCGATTGTCGTTGACTGTTAT
>JAOCPS010686444.1:0-10646 GCA_025505425.1 Graphium colonna | reverse complement strand
CACTGACTGGCCTAATGCAGGAGCTCTCAAGGAAGGAGCTCCTACTTCACGCCTGTGTCCTGTGAGGTCGTGGTACTGACCCGGTTCGAACCGTGCCTATCTTGTATAAATTATCTATTACGATAAAAAATAAATTAAAAACTACACCATTAAGTAATTTTTAATTGGTTTTACAATTTTCAAATCACGCTGGTTCTATGTATTAAAATTATCTATAAAGATAAACTGAATTTAGGGCATTTTACAAAATATCAAAATTTGTTATGTATAACATTGTTTATGAAGCGCATTAGTTTTATTTTCTATGTTTATATGGTATTTCATATAGCTAAGCACAAGGCTAAATATTACCTTTAGAATGATGAAAGGGAATGCGCCCCACTACATGCACTGCTCCTGCTGTGGCGAGAAAAGTGACCTGGCGAAAGTTGGTGCCACGGGCAGTGACAAGGATTTCATCAGCGTAACACGTCAATTCGACACCCCTGAGGTAGACGCCACGTAGAACCTAGTCGTAGCCAACCTTCTACAGGTGTGGTCCTAGCAACGACTCCTGTGGAACTCCACACGTCACCTCTGTTGTACTATGCCCATCTCAGCACGGATATATCACACGTCAGTGAAACAGGTAAGCCCCAATAACGCGCTGCAAGTAGAGGGGCATTCTATAAAATCGTAGTGCCTCTTTTATGGAAACCCGAGGCATGGTATTAAAAACATCGGCGATGTCATGAGACACCGCCAAATTAACCTCGCCCTGGGAGGTCGCTTCCTGCACAAGGGACTTCACCTTCAACACCGCTTGGATTGTTGATCGGCCCTTGGGAAATCCAAACTGTCTGTCCGCCTAATTTGGGCCAAAGTGCTCTAAGTGCTCGACGATACGACCGGAGATCACTCGCTCAAAGAGCTTGCTCACATCGTCGAGGAGCACTATCGGCCAATAGGCGGACGGAGATTCCATAGGACGCACTTTTTCATCTTCTACCTCTCCAAGCTACCGACCAGAATATCTCCGTTAAAGACACTTGACTTGATGCCTACCAGTACGTGAGCGTCATTTGACTCAGATTAGCTGATAGAGTAAAATAGCAAAAGAAAAAGGAGGCCTATGCCCAGCAGTAAGTTCAAAAAGCTTGTTAATGATGAAGTAATAGTAGACTCAGATTATTCAGAATGTCTATAGCTATGTAAGTTCTGTAGTTATTATTTTCAATAAAGGAAAATTCGTAACGAAATGTTTCGTCTAATATAGACATATTTAGGCATGTAGATCCCATTTCACACATTCATCATTTGATACACGTAGTGCACTTGATAAACGTGCTAGAAATTGATTCCATCGTATTAATCATGTTATATATTATACTGGATACTGTTGTTATCCGTTTTATTGATTAAAGTTCTATAGTATAATGTTTTAACACTAATCAATTACTAAGCAATATAAAATTTAGATGATGACTACTATATAATCTTTCTGCAAACAAAGAGATACAAACCAATCATGATTTTAATGTGTACACAACTTGCATCATATCTTATTACGTATCTAAATAGTTCTTAACTTTGACTCGGAATGCGTATGAATGTATACGTTACCGCTGGCAATTTAAAAAGTGCGTTAAAGTTTGTCTATTTGAATGTAACAGTGTGTGGTTTGTTTGGGAAAGTTAGAGAAGGATGAATCTTCTTTATTTTGGTGTATAATATCTATGGTGTTTTGCTACATGTTTGTAATACGGCCAATAATCAATTTAATAATAAAAAGTATATATTTGCTCTCTTCATCGATTTCTCTCGCGCTTTTGATATCCTTAGTCATGAGCAAATAATTCACAGGCTAGATAATTGTGGTATACGTGGCTCCTTACTTAAATGGTGTAACAGCTATTTAAAAAATAGAACCTTTACTCTAAAAGTGAATAATAGCTATAGTAAATTCGTAACGATGACGGAGGGAACAGCTCAAGGTTCTTTCCTGGGCCCATTACATTTTTTATCATACGTAAATGACGTGAAAAATTATATTACCCATAGTGAGTGTTACCAATTTGCAGACGATACTTGTCTATTAATTGCTGATAAAGATCCATTGACGGCCAGAGAGTTTTTGCACAACGATTTGGATGCTATAACGAAATGGTGCCACGACGCAGGCTTAGTTATAAATGTAATACGAAACAAAAGTTAAGATAATTGAATCTCCAAACATAAAACCAGCTACTGTGAGTAACTTAGTTGCTCGTAGTCACGACTGCCTACATTCATTAAATAAGTTAACTTGTTGTTGTCCGTACCTTGAAATCGTAGAAAGCCATAAGTACCTCGGTTTATTTATAAACAATCAATTAAATTGGAAAACACATATAGAATACGTGTGTAATAAATTAAGAACTTTTTTAGCGATAATTAAAATCCGCCAGAAGCGCATACCCTTCAAAGTTAATCTAATGCTGTACAACTCGCTGGCAGGTTCTCACATACAGTATGCACTAAGCAGTTATGGTCGTACGTATAAATCCTATCCTATTGAAATATATGAACTGCAAGTAAAATTATTAAAACTATCATCCCCACGAAGTATAAATATAAATACCAAAATGATTTAAATGGATTGTTTAGACACTGTCAAATATTGCAACTTTTTGCACTAATTAAATATAATTTACTTAAACATTATTTTTTTGATCATTCTTCAAGTATATTGAGCATCTTGATAACTTATTTATTTTAGCAAAACGTTGTTTCTTATCATAATATGAATTTATTTTCTTATGGTTTAACTAATTATTCGTAAATTTTCGTAAAAGATTCTTGACTAATAAATTATACAAATTTACTCTTGTTATGGGGACAGTCACATAATGGTTGGTTTATTTTTATAATATTATTCTACTTTATCCATTTAAAACAATAAAAGTAATTTATGCAATATTTAGGATGTCTAATAACAATTAATAAAACCATAAAATAGTTTACAAAAGTTTATTGTGAATTTAGACGCATGCTTTTTTCTACCATCCCCGCAGTTCTTACTAAGAATTCATATCGTTTGAGATGGAAAATCATGTTACGTTCTAAGACAAATGTAAGGCAGCATTATTAAACAATAGTTTACTTTTTGATTACAGTCAAAACATTTGTTAGTTATTGAATAATCGTAAATTTTCGAAAGCTCTGCAATAAAATTAAAAATGTCGCCATTACGCACCCTAGTTTACGGGTGTAAAGGTTGACATTCAACAACATTCATAGAAGACCATTCAGTTCAAAGAGTTAAAAGGACAAAACCAAAAGATTTTTTAAAATATTATAGGTTATCAATGCAATCATTCGATGAGCTTCATAATGGTATACGAGAGAACCTAAAAACAAAATACATGCATGAGGTCGTGTTTGGATACGATTTTTAAAACAATGAATATAATTTAACTTATGCTTTGGTATTTATAATTCATTGGCTAAAAGTCAGAAGACCAAGGAAATAAGGAAATAATAGGGTTCGTTTCTCAAGCGGATACGTGTCATGCTTTTGTAAAGACAATAATTCTTAAACAACAAAAATAGAATAAGGATTAATATTTTCATTTGCCGAACGACTTGGCAGCCGTTAGTGTGGAAACCTTATCTTACATAAAAATATAGTTTTGTGATTCATTTTTGGTTATTGCGTATGTATATATAAAATACAATTAAGTTTCATAGTTCTTTTTTTAATACGACTTGTTTGAATATCAAACATTTTTCGAACCTTTTTTAATTTATAAAGTCATATAATGCACCCTAAAAACGTACATATAATTTTAAATTTTTAAAATATAAGCAAGTGAAAAACCGTTATCGTTAACGAATATATTGCAAAAATATTCAAGTTATTTTATTATTTTCATATAATCTATGTAATGTTAGTTGTTTTTTGTATTGCATTATGACAACACTTGCATAAACTTTAATGGCGGAAAAGCGGCAAGTGGTCTCCGTGTCGTTTAGGATTGAACGCAGTTAAGTTTTATTAAATACTGATCGATGTGAAATGGATCGGTTTTCGGACTCTAATTTCGATCAGAAGACTATTTATGAAATTTATCGAGCATGCCGACTCTGCGGCGCCGGTGCCGGCTACAAAATGCCGATCATACAAAATGTTGTGGACTTGGATGGACGCGATGTAGAATTGAAGCAGAAAATTCGGGAATGTGTTCAAATAGAGGTAAAGATGAATCTGATTACTTGCATATGACACTTCTATTGATTATGCTTATTTATACTTTAGCAAAATTGTAGTAATTGTTTTTTTTTGCATATGTTGTTTTTGTTATACAAACAAAGTTGCCCTATATTTTAGAAATGACAAATTATACTTGTTTATTTACTTGTTAGCTCGAGTAATATCGAGATGAAATCTTGATGCTTAAAAAAAATGTTGCTTTTGTTTAGTTTTTAATTGTAGTAACACACACGTTATAGAATTTCAATTATAGGTTTTCAGGTACAAATTTTCGTAGAGTTTTACTTGTAGGCTTTTGATTATTGGACATGTCTATTGTGCATTTCTGTATCTAATTTAGCTACAAATCATGGTTTAAAGGATCCATTAAGTTAATACACAGATTTCTTGTATTATATATAAACAAAAACTGTTGTTTCCAGCATCTACCTTAATGAATTTATTTTTCACTGAAACTATGTTTAGGCTAATTTCTTAAGAATTACCGAAAATAACTTTTATCATCACCTCACTTAATATGTATAATCTCTCGCTCCTTAGGTGTTAACTCATATAATAAATGTATAATGTCTCTTAAAATGTATAATAATATTGGTTTATTTTTTCTACTACTCTGTAAGCTGAAACAAATCAAAGACAGTTTAATAACACATGTTGTTTTGAAAATGTATTGTTGAGTCCTAAGCTTGACATGTCCATGAAAAGTACCCAATTTTTTTTATCAGACATATCAATAAAAATATTATGCCATTAAGGGACTCCCATCAGGAACAAAGTTTCTTGTTTTTCTATCTATCTATCTAACACAAAAATAATAAATACATTATCACAAAATTTATTTGTCTGTACAACTGTATGTTGAGGTTATATGATAAAATGAGATGATGGAGACAAAGAAAGTTGTGCATCTGGCTGCATACCTACTTGCATGTGTGCCCATTTGCTTGTAGTAAGGTCTATACATGTATACATACAGCATATGACATTTCATTACGTGACAGTAAATATGGTACCATATTTCTGTTGAAGCAAATAAATAATAAAAACAAAATAAAATTTATATTTATCTCATTAGTTTAACTGTTTAAGAGTAGTTCAGTGACATACACAAATACAGAAGAAATATATTTAAAAAGATGATGAAGGATAATATGCAACATTTTCATTGATGCTCCATTTCTATTGAGCATAGCGTGATGTTATACATGGTGACTGGTGAGTCACCTACAGTATTAAAGGAGCGCACTCGGTATTCAATTGTCATCATATTTATGTAATAAAATTAGGGGTATAGTTTTAAAACAAATTCTCAATAAACAGTTCAAGTGTGGACACAGATGGCCAGCTGGCATACTTCATTGACTCGAAAATTGTGTCCCCTAGGATCCACACGGCTTACGTAAATAATTACTCTACTTTTTTTTCGATTTAGATTTGATTACGTTTACTCAGTGTGTCTCCCTCAATTTTCATTGTTTTATACATTTAAGGATGGGAGTCCATTTACTATGCGTAAAGATTTATTGCATTTATATATTGAGTTGTAAAGATGATTAAAATCTTCTGATGACATTGAATCAACAATGTCAAGGTCAAGTTTGGTGTTAAGAAATAACAAACTCAATCAATATAAAATAGTTTTCCTTATTCAAGTTATGCTAATCGAAAATTTTTATTCTTAGGTCAATAATACAGACAGCAAATTTTCACTTGCAAAATGTTTTGATCAATAGAGAATAAAAATTGACAAGATCCATGTAATGCAAAATTTTGGGATCATAATTAGTTTTTGAGAAAATTGTTATAAAATTTGTATATTTCTATTAAAAAACTGCTGTATTGACATTTCATGTGAAGTCACAATGATAATCTAATAAATAAATAATAAAACAAAATAATGGACAGAGTAAAAAAAAATATGTTGAACATTTGCATTCAGAATGTATTTAATAAAAAAAATTTAAATAGTATGAATATTTGTTAAGAATATTTTTTTTCTTATTAAAATTGAGACATCCTCCCATCTTTTATATTGTCTTCCTCCAGTCCAACTCCATTTTAGTTTTCTGGTAATCATACTTAAATTTTTAAACTTTGTTTTCACAAGTGCTGTATTAAATGTTGATGGCGCCCTAGGCAAGCACCTTATAGGCGCCCATTCTTCTTTGTAAAAAGTACTTGAGTTAGTCTTATTATTAAAAATAATTCTCCGTACACTCCTTTAATATGTCACCTCTAGGCACATGCCTAGTTTGCCAGCTCAGTCATACTTTTTCCTTATTCCTAATAAACCTTATGTATTAATCATGTTCAGCTAACTTACCTAACCCAAACAGTCTAATGTAAATAATTAAGAGATTTTATAGCAAATTAGATTACACATGAAAAAAATAGATAAAAGTGGAAGGTGATTGGATAGCGATCAATTTTCACTTTGATGTCAGTAACATTTTTTTCATTTTAACCCAAAAAACTTTGTTTTTTAAAAATCTGTACATTAATTAAATTGGTTACATATTTCAATCAAATCATCAATAGAGCATTTACCATGAATAGTCAAATAAAATGTTCAAAGAAATTGGTTCATTTTGATCATTGGTTTGTTTTTAAATAAAAATAACAAATTTAGAAATGTTTGCGCCTTTCTCTGCAACTTATGAAGGAGGGAGTGCAGCCCACATTCTTGGTACTATGCCGCATGGAGTATGATTATTTCATTATTGTAGTCAAGTTAGTTCAGTTTGAAAAATCAAAATAAGGAGATTGATGACTTGATAACAAACATTTCGTAAATCTAAATAATAAAAGATTTTATTGCCTATCTTTTTGGATCTTTTTTGTTCATTGGTTATATTATAATATTTTACTCTTTCTAAAGCAATCTTGATTGATTAAATAAATTTATGATAAATGTTTGTATTATGTTTCATAATATCCTGTGTATATGTACCTACATTATAAACATTTAACTTGATGTAATTTTAAACTCAAGTCATAACTTTCATGAAAATCCTTTCAAAACCCCGTTTTTATGAAACTTGGTTCTGTAGTTTGTATGAAATCAAATTTTGTTTTTTTCCTTTGATCTGCAATCAGTTTTTCATTTACTTTTAGCATATTTGTTTTATTATTTTCACTTTTTAGAGTGTGCCCTCCACTGAAACTACTCATGTATAATATTATATGGTTTCAGAGTTTGACATCTGTCTCATAAGGCAGGAGGATATCATTTCTTTTTAGCCACTTTACATAGCTTTTAATAGTTAGTTGTGCTGCTAGTTTATTTGGATGCCTTTTTAGCTTCTCATAATATTTGTTAATGGATTTTGATACAAAATATTTTAAGGTTTGCATGGATTTCATTGTTTTTGATATACCATGGGATGTTGCATATGGTGCATAGTATGGTATTTTGCATTCTTTGCACTATTATTATGTTAGAGTTGCTGGCACTTCCCCATAGTTGAATGCCGTACATTGCCACAGTTTGCCACATATGCCATAGTTTGTTCCACATAAGTTGTATGTCGAGATGTAGACTTAGGTATCTGACGCAGTTGGGATGTGGTAGTATTGTGTTGTCTAGCTTGGCAGGGGAGCAGTTTTCTTTTCGTAAAGGTGACGGGTACGGACTTAGAGGTGCTTCCTTTATTCTCCAACCTTTCAGCCACTTGGATATAGAGTCTAGACCTTTTTGTAATTCCGCCGACGCAGTGTCTGGATTTTTGTTACTGGCGAGTATGGCTGAATCGTGAGCAAATGTGGTAACGTTTAGCTGTTGTGGTAAGATTGCAGTGAACAATGTGTACATAACTGGCAGCAATACTGAACCCTGAGGAATTCCTGCCCTAATTGGATAGGACTGAGACATGAACGCTGATTCCTTGACCTGCAATAGTCTTTTAGGCAAGTAGCTATCGAACAATGTGTAGTAGCTGTGTGGAAGGTCATTTTTTATTTTATAAAGGAGACCTTTATGACAAACTTTATCGAAAGCCTTTTGTATGTCCTGGAACTTTGCTAAACAGTACTTTTTATCTTCTAGCGACTTTCGTATTCCGTCTACAACCCAACGGACTTGCTCAACAGTGGAGTGATGTTGTTTGAAGCCAAATTGATGGTCTGGTATTATTTTGTTTTTTTTTTTGCAGAAAAGAAAGTATTCTTTTTAGTAATAGTTTCTCAAACACCTTAGATATGATTGGCAGCAAGCTTAGCTTATAGGCCTATAAGAACTGACAATATTAGCTTGCTTACCGACCTTGTGTATTGTTAATATTTGAGATATTTTCCATAAACGAGGGAAGTATTGAAATCTAAGATTTCATTGTACAAGGTGGTCAGGAATACCACTGCTTTCCCGGGAAGTTGTGTTAACATTTCTTTCGTGATGAGATCGAATCTAAGAGTTTTTTGCCTTTCAGTTTTTTTATGTTTCTCCAGACCTCACGTACAGTAACTGGTATAGGCGTATATGACATTTGTAAATCTTGATTTAGAAAATGTTTGACCTTCTCTTCAGTTTCCGTGGCGTAACCGTCATTTGGAGTGGACACATCTGCAAAGTACTGGGCAAATATTTCGACTTTTTCCTTGGGCGTACGAATCCATCGAATATTGTGTTTGATGGGAGGTTTAGGTTGTTGCGGTCTGTTGTAGCTCTCTGTAATTTTCCATTGATGTAGTTGCCGTGAGAGATTCTAGTTGGCTTGTAAGAGTCTCGTTTTGCCAATTTCTTAATTTGCCTTTCAAAACCAGGGCTGATTTTTCGAAAGATGCTCTGTCTGTCCTTAATCTGCTCTGCTGTCATATTCTTCTTAGTCTTCTTTATTCAATCCCTTTTTAAGTCCTTTTGATTTCCATGGGATAATTATAATTTGCCTCTTTGTGGTCTAATACAGGCGTTATCATCAGCTTGCTTCTTGAATTAGCCTTGTGATATATGCCGTGGTACGTTATATGTCGACGGGTGTTTTAGGTGGCTTTTGCAGATCTATATTAATCTCTATGAATTTGCGGAAACAGTTCGTATGTTGGTTATAGAGCGATAAAGGTTTTTCATGTTCGACTATTAGTGTACTTAGTGTCAATAAAACCGGTGTGTGGTCTGAAGAGCTATCATGACAGGATTCTGGTTTGAAGTAATGTTGGGCCAGTCCTTTTGCAACAAAAAAATCTAAGATCTGGTGTTTTTTTCAGCTCTGTTGGCCAGTAAGTTGATTCACCAGTGGAGATTGTGATAAGATTATTTTTATCTACACTTGACTTTAGCTGTCTTCTTCTTGTAGATATAAGTCTTGATACCCAGAATATGTGTTTAGGGTTCCAGTCTCCACCTGCCACGAAACGTCTATCAAGCGTTTTAAAAAATGTCGAAAATGTTGACACGTCAGTTTTATGTTTAGGAGGACAATGCACACCCGATAAGTTGATGTGCCCTGAATCCTATTTCATGGTTTCTGATGAAGCACTGGAAGCCAGCAGGCAGTTAGTGTCGATAAATCATTACCGTGTTGGCTTAATCTTGGATCTGATGTTCCTTAAGGCGGTATTCTCTCTCCACTTTTTTTTCGATGTTTATTAATCTTATCACCCACAATCTTCAAGATACCATCGACAGGCTTCTAGAAGTGATTCAAATGATAAACAATGACCTGAACGCCATCAAAAATTGGACTGATAGGTTTGGATTAAAAGTTAATTCATCAAAGGGCCAAGCGATTGTGGTTGGCAGTGCTCGCACTTTGAGTAAGGCGGATCTATCCACGCTTCCACAAATAGTCTTTAACAATGATCCCATTCCTATCGGTCAAACTGTAAAAAATCTTAGCCTACATATTGACAGAACATTAAGTTTGAAGAGTCAAATTGCAAGCGTATGCCAGAAAGTAACAGGTATCTTGCGATGCCTTTATCGTCTTAAAAGTTTCTTACCTCATGAAAAGAAAGTAATGCTCGTGAAGGCCTTAATCTTCCCTCTTATCGACTATGGTGACATGTGCTACTACAACCTGAATGCAGATCACCTTAATAACTTGACCGACTTCTGAATAACTGCATTCGATTCGTTTTCAATCTTCGTGCCCAACTTAATTGTTTGCTTATACGCCAGCGACGCTCCTTAGGAACCCTAACCACCCTTTATTCGTTCCTCGATTCCTCTTCTACTTTCTTACATTTCTTCTCATTTTCAATACCTAAGTGAAGTCTGTAACAAAAATCTTCGTTCGACGCATAATCGTGTCCTTCTTTGTCCTCTTCACCGTACTGACTTCAAGCACTCCTCTTTATTCAGTCTATAGTTTTGTGGAATGAGCTACCTCTCGAAATCAGGATGGCCAAAAGTCTTTTGGTGTTTAAAAGGAAAGTGAAAGATCACTTGCTAAAAAATTATTGGTAGATGAATGACGTCGTT
>JAOCPS010686334.1:0-10647 GCA_025505425.1 Graphium colonna | reverse complement strand
CCACCGATATAAAACTGTAATATTTAAGCAGATTTAATATTTATTATCAAAATTTTGAGGCATGCGTACGAAAATACAAGACTATGCATAAATAATCAACCACTATTATATCAAAGTCCGTACGGAACCATGGCAAAATAGAAGAATACCGTAGAGGCAGATACACGACTTCCTTGCGGATAAACAAGGCGATGGTATACTAATCGCTTATTTAAGGCGACTTTAATCTTAGTTTTATCGATTGAACTATGAGTAATAATGAGGCTAATCATACTGGCTTGACAATTATAATACCGAACTACTTTAAGCTTCCTTTTATTTTAAATACCTTATCCCTAACATACTCAATAATACAACGTTGTCAAACTCAAACCATTTTATCGCGTTTTACATGGAATATAAAATGTTTGTACCTGGATACATATCGAAAAAGAAAGTTATGCTTTGGATGAAGGAAGCATCAATTTGTGATAAAAATATTACCACTGATGTTATCATCTGGAATTCATCGTTATACGAGTTGAGTTCTCATCAAAATATAAGCTTATTTACTAATTTTTTGTGCAATATCAATGAGTGAGATAAACAGAACACACACACACACACACACACACACACACACACACACACACACACACACAGAGAGACACACATATCATTCGGGCAGCAACAATCAAAACTTGAAAACTTAGTACCTATTCTATTGGGGAACGTTTGGCACGCAGGACTAAAAACATTGGCAATCCAGCCGAAACAGGAGCAAAAAACTAAGTTTATGAAAGTAAGAAAATATGATGCTTGTATTATGATATTGCATTTGCGTTTGTCTTAAGTGGGACAGAATTCAGGTGATTACCATCATCTGTTAAACAATATCTTAAGACGAGTAAAAAAAATATATTTTTTAATATCGTTATCACACCGTGGTCAAATTGGAATTATATACATTTAAAACTTTTAAAGAAGGGAAAGTTGATATATTTTATAGTACATACATTCGATATTAGATATTTGAATTTTTAATACAAAATATTTACAATAGAACTAACCTAACAACAATGACATAATACTACTCCGCGCAGCATGGTGTCTAGAACGCTGGCTGCATTTACCCCCTGAATGGTTAAACTTAACCAATGAGCGAGATACGAACCAACTCTCTTGTCACCAGTTGCATCATTCACAATATTTTTTTCATAACTTAAAGTAGTGCTGAGAGTAAACGGGAGTTGATGACAACTACCCGAATACTGAGCCATACGCATATAACTTCAGTAAAATTTAATTAAACTAATTCATGGATAGATTGCATATACCTATACCTCATGTTCTTTCCCAGTTGGTTTATGGCAAATGCGAACTTATCATCGGATTGCTTGAGAAGAGGAAAGATCCATGTATCATTCAAGCATCCGATTGACATGTAAAAAAATCAGTCTTGCGCCAGGTTCATCACTAATTCTTTCAACTGATGAATTTCTGTGATTTGGTGATATACAACTTTGCCTACAATAAAAAAGAAATTATATATTTTTAGACATTTTTGGAATACTTTACTTTTTAATATGATAGTCCTTTCTAATTCAAATGTTACGTTATGCAAAACTTTTTGCCTCATGTTTTTATAGTCTGCATCAGAACTGTTGTCGAGATATCCTATCATGAATAAGGTAAATAGAAAATATGAATTTTTCATTAAAATTGTTTGTTTGTTCTTGGTTAACTTCCTTACTATCTTCTAAATATTCAATATTTTAGTTTTTTCAATCACTGTTTTGAGAGCTACTCCGGAAGATAAAACATATATACACACCTATATACGTAATATGGTCTGAATTCCGAACTGTATTTTTCGACCGTTTTCGCTTCGTTTCCTTGGTCAAACTCATTTTGACTAATTCTAAAAACATCAAGTTGATGAATACGCGCAAAGCACCTAACAACCCATATAATAAAAAAAATAATTTAAATACAGTTAAATAGGCAGCCGTCAAAGAAGTATTCTGTACGTAGAAATTGTTCTACGACAAAGGCAGATAACTTATCTATACTGATATAAATGTGAATGTTGGATTTACTTACTGAAACCATGGGCGGAGATAATCAGCTACCATCAGACGAGCCGCATGCTCGTTTGCCTCTTTCTTTTAAAAGTTAATAATATAGTAAATATATAAAATTTTTTAAAGAAAACATCGACATAAAATAAAGTATGCATGACTTTTAGGGATGCCGGATGGCCATGTCTACCCTTTTCTTTTCCCACTCCTATGCCCTCCAAATCCTTTATTCCGACCCATCCTATCCAATAAATCCATTGTATCCAATTTCCCAGGTTGACAACGTACTCGCAACTCTCCGGATGTTGCGTGTGTCTATGGGCGACGGGATCACTTACCATCAGGTGAACCCTTTGCTCGTTTGTTTAGTTTTTCATAAATAAAATATTAATTAATTTCGAGGTAATATGTGTTTAACATTAAATAAAAGAAGCACACATATATTCCTTATCTCATATCATTTTGTTATCGTAACACAATACAGTTATTAATAAAATGATAAAATGTTCATAAAATCGTAAATGCCTCTATTACCATTTTTCTCCGCGTAACAGCTGAATTAAGGAAATATCCACTTGTCTTACCTAAGATACCAATGATTTTATTCTTGTCGTAAAAAGTGATAATATACAATAATTTAAGAAGAACAATGTACGTTATCATACCAATATTAATTTACTAATGACTATCTAAAAGTTTTGATGTAATTCATTTCGTATGAAATTTAATAAATAAAGATATCTATTGCTTTTAAAATAATTGATTGGACTGACAACGGATTTGATGTAATTTGCGTAATTAGGTCAGGTTTTCGTCGCATGGGTAATAAACATAGTGGGATTCAGAAAGTGACAACGCCATCTTTTGCCTTCTCAATTTTTCCCGTGTATGAGAACTGTACATATATATTGTTTTTATAAAAATATATTTTTTTGTTATATATACATAATTTGCTTGTAATTTTGACGAAAGGTTATCAGAGTGTTGTAAACTTATAAAGGTATTAGTTATTAGGTAAAGATAAAAAGTAAAAATTAATTTAGTAAAACTTTAGTTTAGTAAAAGTTTTTCCTAAGTGTTGCTTTATATGGTGAAAGGGGTAAGGTATGGTAATCTTGAAACCTAACAAAGTAAACTATATTTACTAGTCCAACGACGTTTTCATTACTATTACCCTGCTAAGGAAGAGATTTTTATGACATGTAATAATATGTTTTTATATTACCTAATTATCATAAATTGGAGGTCTCGTAATTGTCAAATTTGGAATTTAAAATATTTTATATTTTTTAAATTGAAGGTGAAACTCTGATAACTTATATCTCATTTGTTAAAAAATAGTGGCTACGTGCAGTAATGGTTTTTGTCGTAAATAAGACACTGCCTCGAACTGATATCAGTATTAAGGCACGACAAAATATTTTTTTATTTAATAATAATAGCCTTAATACTTATTTTAGTTTTAACTATTATTCATTTATGTACTACAAACCTGCTTAGTAGAAAAATCGCATATTATTTATTTTTCATCAAGGACGTCCAGGATCGGCTAACTTAAAGATCGTTAGTTTGTAGTTGGTAATATGAGTTTGGTAATAAGAAGAGAAATTTTATTAAGGCGGGGCTCAATAAAGAAAGTTAAAAGTTGCAGCATGACCTTTTGTTTGAAAAATAATACTCTAGGCAATGGGCTTTTAAAACATTGTAAACATACTTGAAAATAGGAAATAATTGACATATTATAGGAACAGTAATCTATGATTGTAGCAGGTATGTTATGAAATATGGATACAGGATCGTTAGACAGTAGAATGTAGTTAAACTGCAGGATATGGTAATAAATAATTTATGATAGTCACAGTACTAGTTTACCAAAAAGTTTAAGTACTAATCTTTAAAGTCTCTTAATATAAGCTAGTTTAATGAAATCCTTTCAATTACTTATGTGTTAAATGCTCTATGCATTAAAGACTTCCCAGTATGTTTAATATCTTATTATTGTACACAATAAAACTGCAAAGTTTTACCGTGTAGGATAATCACATAGATAAACGACGTGACGGCTTGTAATAAATAGTCCACTTCCTTTTCCGAACGATCGTTTAATAGCAGACCTTTGAAAGAAATGCGTGTCTCTTTATACCGTATCGTTTTCTTTTATGGTTGTTGTCATGCCTTTGTTAGTTGATGTCATCATATTAAAGTATCTTTTGGTTATGACTATACTAAAAGGCACGTTTTTGTTTAACAGATACCTGCTATATTCCTTATATTTTTATGTTTTAACGTTTCTGATTTGTATATGTTATTTGCATATATAATCGAGAGTAAGAAAACAACGAGACAATGTTAAATTATGAAAATATACGGTAAAATCATTTGATTGTATTACAGCCTGACCTACTGGTCACTACTTATATTAAAAAAGATAACTTGGTACTCGATCAGTCGTTATAACTATGCAATAAAATCAGGGTCATAATTTATGGTCAAATTTCCAAATAAATAAATAAAATGTGGATAGATGAAATATGGATTCCAGCCACCTCAAAGGCTACATGCATTTATAGAACGTCACCTCAACAACCTTAAACCAACAACAATAAAGGACCCTACCCTTACTTCCGCCTCACTCCGTCCGAGCCGTGTCGGCTAATATGGCCATGGCGTTGGATAATTAATTATTTAACTTTCGATTAGGTTTACTCAGTTACAAACTAATGTTTATTTCTAAAAACTGTTTAGTCTTCATATATATTTTTCACATATGACGTCCTTGAGTATTGAAAATGTCTCACTTGTCATGCTGTATAATCGTAAAGGCTGTAAATGAAATCTTTCAAAAATTTTGGTGGTTCATATCATGTCATCAGTATTATTTTTTTCTCACGCAAGAAGTTGTTAAAATTTTTCAAAAAATACCATAATGATAATTTTTAAATATAGGAATCATAAAAATCTCATAAACTTTTTAATGATACGAACTGTTATGATAAAATACGTACGGTATTTTATATATTTATGCTTACTGCTCCTTAACCCTAGTCTACTCAACATTTCTGATAGTTCCTGCGACCATTATTGGATTTAATAAATCAGTTCGAGTCCATCATTCACGCGTCATACTTGCCATCCATTTTTGCTCAATTACATACTTTAATTAAATATAATTTATTTTTTAAACCATATTATCACAAGTTTACCTATGCTTGTTAGATTTTGATATTTATTTTACACAATGACATATTAAAATCATTTTTTTTGAGTTTTCAAACCGATCGATTAATCGATCAGTAGGAAAATATCAACATCTGTTGTATTAATTTGGGTATGACGAGTGTTGTGAAATAAAAAGACACTTTTTATACGTTATATATCAATATTTTAATAGAAATATTATTCGGCACTAACTAAGTCAACGAAAGGTTATTTAAAACATTTATTTTGAATGAAAATAAATGATAAATTTTTGATATAAAGCAATATTACACTTTGAATATTTGAAAAAAGTGTAATTTTGTGGCATAGTCCACATCTCGTTGCTTTTTCTTGTCTGACATGTGATAGGCTTATCTATCTAGCCTTATAGAGTGTGGAACCCAAGCGTATTAGAAGTTTACCATCAAAGGAAACATTGGGAGCCACTTTCATTAGAAAGTAGGTTTGAATCTTTTTAATATAATTTCTGTATCAATACCAATTGCTGAAGCAACGATGGCCCTAAGTTCAACCTCAGCCAACAATTGATGCCTTGAAAAATTATTTATGTATATAAATTCCTCATCTCGACTATCTTCGTCACTTTTATCAAAATTATCAGGTGGTGTTATATAAATATCAACCAACGAAACGTTTTCATCATCTTCTAGATGTGAAATAATTTCATTCACTGACAAACTGTAACAAAATAAATAAAAATATTTAAATAATAACAACATACAAGTGCCTAACATCCTACTGATCGAAAAATCGGTCACTATACAAATTATTCGAATTTCCACTTACATTCTATTTGTATTTATATTAATAAAGTAAAATACAATAATATACATAACATTTAGTAAAAAACAAAAATGTAAAAAAATTTATATAATAATATAAAAAAAATTCTAATATCTTAAGACATGACACATTTTTTGTACAAAAATTGCCATCTTAACACTTAAATTGTAGGATAATACACGCGAATTGTGAAACGTCAAAAAAACTATTTAACTGCCAATAGTGTCTAGCATATCAACGATAAAAAAGTAACAATGGATGCATTCGTAGTAACTGTTAAGTTGAAAATTAATTGTCTATCGATCGAATAATCGATCACTAGGAAGATACGGGTTAAGAAGTCCTTAGGTAAATACCTTATAACAATTTGATGGGATACTGATGGTGAAGGTATTTCTGGTACGTCTCCGTCCGGGCAAATTGTGAAAAAAAGTGAAAAGTAGTAACCTTTCCGCTAGTGTCAAAAGTGCAATCTCGAACTCATAAAAGACTCAGTCTAATATCGTAGTGACAGTGCTAAGAAATCCTGTCTCAGAGATAGTCTGAGCATCCTACACTCTGCATTCGACACCTCATAGATCACCAAGAATTCAAGAAAACCTGCAAACTGACTCGAGTTAATTTGACAAGGGAAACTTTTGAAGTACTGGACGATAAACACTATACATTAAATTTTCCTACCCCAGCAAAATTCAAGATAATTCCTGAAAATATCCAACATCGAAGTAAACGTCGTCCTCGAAATTTTGATCCTGCTAGTGCGTCCTGATCCACTAGTGTGTATCCTGAGAGGTTGTCACGATCGACGCTAAAACATTCTAGTGCTGACCTGAGGTGCCATGTTCCGGTATATAATCTTTGTGCTCCTGTAAGACCATCTGAATCAATTTTACAACATAAAAGTGCAAATCAGACATTAGTTTTGTCTAAGAAGTGTGTTCCACCTGATAACTTAAAACTAATACATATAAATAAATTTTACTACTTTCCGTTCTTGTACCCAACTTACAAAGATATAATCGTAATATCATATTACAAAATAGTTGTTAGGAATAACTTAGTAGCTTATTGCTTACGCGTCGAAAATCTTACATTGAATTGTATTTTAGTATTATTGCTATCTATGTTTTTGTTTAAATTTTCTATGAAAGATGTCGAAAGATTCTTAAATAAAACAAGAGAAAAATGAAGTCGGTATAGGCACTTTACTTAAATCTATCAAACAATTCGATGATACTTGAGAAAAATTAAAATCGGTTTTAAGAAATTGCAATAATGCGATTGAATTAGCATGTAACACACAAAAACCAATCGTATTTAAATATATATTGATGCAATTGGAAGAAAAAGCTGAATGTGCATGCTTCATCAAGGAATTCAAATATTGGGAACAACTAATTAATTTTCTTACCATCCAGTTTGAATAGTTAAAGCATTATGCCCACCTGTTGACATCTGCAAAATTGCCAACAATCTAATATTAAACTGGTAAACCAATTCGCCTTACGCATCGAAATTTGTTTATCATAATTGTTAACTAAATTAACCTTATCCAACAAAAAGAAATCTGAACTAGTCGGACGCACAGCAGCTATGGAAGACTGAGCTTTATACACGTTTTTTCTTAGCCTTAAGTCCGAAATCTTTAATCTTGTCCGAGGTAATGATCCTTCTCATCTTAATGAAGCTATCAACTTAGCGGTTTCTGATGAGAAAATCTTAAATATGTTTAATAAACCCAATGCTCATACAACTGCACCACAACGCCAGACACCAAAGCCTAATTACTCCTATAGGCCTTCTGGTTCTAATAAACAAAAACCAAATGGCGAAGCAATCCGATCAAAATTATCAGAGTCCCTTCTGCAAAAGTCACGTTCACACTATTGAAGTATGCTAAAAACACCAATTTAATGACAATAGGCTTAGAGTTTTCCACTGTCAGACACAATATCCACAATGACATAATCAAGAACACAAACCAGCTCGCGTTAATTGTATAGTCAGTTACGACTCAGAGAACTGTGAATCCGAACCACGGCCATCCACAACTACAAAGAACAATGACTATTATGAGCATAGCGCTGGTCACGATTTAAACGAATAGTGGGTTCGCGAAGTTGTCTCGTATGATCTAAATTTAAACCTTTAGAATCACCCTTAAAATGTAATGGCACCCTTCCTAAACCACACGGGTATCCAGCATCAAAAAAAGCGTCCAAACTCCTAAATCCAAGGACCACGCGGGTATCCAGCCTCAATCAAGTGTCCAAACTCTAAAATCCCAAAGCTCCACAGGTAAACAACCAACGCCAAAAGTGCAAAACTATTTATATCTTCTGGATATCCGAAACAAAACTATAAATAAAGTGGCAAATACCCATAAAAGCACTAGTGATATCCCTAATGAAATAAATCGGATATAAGAAATAACATGCGTCCCTATAAAGATAACATAATGTTTTTGTCGATACATCTATAGCCGATAAGCCAATAAACTTCCTTGTTGATACTGGGTCCTCCATAAGTCTCATAAAGAATTCCTCCATTGTGTTGAATTTTAACCTGAAACTCAAAACCAATATAATTTAAGTAAAAGGTATTACTTTAATTATATTTGTTTTGTTTGGTATGGCGTACACTGGGCAATTATGATTTAAATCTCAAATTTAGTAGAGAAACTATCCCCTTTAGTTTTCAAGTCATAGAAAACATAGACTTACTGATTGATGGAATAATAGGAAATGATCTACTTACGTTTTACCAGTCCTCCCTTGATTATAATAGACAAATACTAAATTAAGGAAATAATAAAATCAATCTTAACTTTTCTGATCCTACATATCACATCGCAGCTCGTTCTGAATTTATTGTTGAATGGACAGTCGCAAATCCTGAACTAGAAAAAGGCATTGTTCTTGACCAACGAATAAGTGATACACTATTGATAGCTGTCTGGTTAAAGTAAAAATAAACGCGTACATCTTACAATTTTAAACACTACAGGAGTGCCCGTCACTCTGAATTCAAATTTCAAACTTACGTTTCATGCAGTCGATTATGAATCACATCAAGTATATGATAAATTTAAAACATGTTTGGCTAGAACTAATGCAGTTCTTGATCTCCTTCACGTTTTACATTTGAATTTCGAAGAACAAGAAGCTCTTCTTGAAACCTGTTCTAAATACTCTTATATTTGACCCACCAAATGAAGCACTTATCTCCACTGACGCTATCCAACATGAAATCTGCACCGATCCACTAGTTAGCGTTAAATATTATCGATTTCCTGAAGTGCATAAGCAAGAAGTAAATTCCCAAATAAATAAAATGCTAGAAATAAAAATTATTCAACCCTCTTCACCCCTCTGGTCTTCTCCAATATGGGTTGTTCCGAAGAAGATCGACGCGTTCAGCTAAAAGAAATGGCGCGTCGTTATAGATTATAGAAAGTTACATGATATTACCATTGGGGAAACCCATACTTTTCCTAATATAGTCGAAATCCTTGATCAAGTTGGCAACTCCAAATATTTTTCCACCCTTGACCTAGCATCTGGTTTCCATGAAATTAGAATATCTTCTAGAGACTCTTGTAAAACTGCATTTAGTGTGCCTCAAGGACAGTTTGAATTCACGCGCATGCCTTTCGGAGCCAAAAATGCACCCGCAACCTTCCAGTGGCTAATGAACAATGTGCTCACCGGCCTGAAGTGAGAACGCTGATGACATAGTAATATACTCCCATGATCTCTCAATACATATCTGAAATCTAAATTAAGTCTTTGAAAGACTCCAGTCGTTTTAACCTCAAATTATACCCCAATAAATGTGAATTCTTACGCAAAGAAGTTGGTTACTTGGGGCACATCATAACTGAAAAAAGATTGAAACCGGATCTTAACAAGGTCAAAGTTGTCCAAGAATTTCCAAAACCAAATGTCCCAGGGATGTAAAATCATTCCTCGGGCTTATATCCTACTACCGACGTTCATTCTTGAATTTTCAGAATTATCAAAATCACTTACGTCACTTCTTAAAATAGATGTACTTTATAATCTGTCAAATGAACAACTATTGGCTTTTGAAATATTTAAAGAAAAATTTGTCACTGCCCCTGTACTCATATCCAGATTTCACAAAATCCTTTGCGGTGCATCCAATCACGCTATATCCGCTATTCTATCCCAAAGTCCCATTGGAAAAAACCATCCGATAGCATATAGCCTTTTATTATACTTAGCACAACCGAATAACTGCTCATAGACATACTTATCACATATTTTATCCACAGAATCTCTGTGGATAAAATAAACATCACTGCTTTCAAGATTTGTTTACACAGCTTCCTTTAGAATATTGTATATCAATTGTAACTAGAAAGCTAAGTGAGAAAATCATGCCTTTAGAATATGCATTACTTCTTAAACATTGCCTTATATCTGGATATTTCTTATGGAATGAAGAATTCTACATACAGATGGATGGTGTAGCTATGGGCTGCACAGTATCTCCCATTGTAGCTGACATATTTATGGAGGACTTTGAGGAGAAGGCCCTTAGTACAGCTCCCATACATCCT
>JAOCPS010686223.1:0-10648 GCA_025505425.1 Graphium colonna | reverse complement strand
ACTTTTTACATGCCCATCCGACGCATGAATCATCTTTCTTTTCAGGCAATCGGGTGATCAGCCCGCATTGCCCTAATCTAACCAAGAAACAACAACAGAAATTCATTGTCCCCCCGCGGGATTCGAATCCACGACCTCCGGTTTACAAAGCAAAGGCCCATACCACTAGGCTACGGAGGCGGTTAAACCCGCTATATACATATATGTTGTAATATAAATAATTTGTTTAAAATTCGTTTTCATTCTTTTTTTTGTTGAACAAGTAATTTTAGCTTCGCAGAAAGAAAATTATTAAAAGCCTTGCAAGCATTATATTTCCCTGAAATAATTTAAAATCTTAATTCTAATGATCGCTGTAACCGTGGAATACAACGGCTGGTGCTATATTATCACCCTCATTACCCAAAGATCGCATCATAGAGTTGTTAATTTCATATTGCCATCACAAAAACTCACACAGGACCTTAATGTCAATTATGTGATAAAAATGTTGGATCCTTTCGTGTCGCAATATTGTTCGCTCTGTTATATATATGTGTAACTTCTGTTTTAAGGTTAAACCAAAACGTAGTTTCGCTTATGGGAACTTTGGCAAAGCATTTACCCACACCGCTGTCGATTACGCAAGACCTATCTTTATCGTTCCGTTTAGAAAACACGAAGTTCGCTCGATCAAAGCTTAAATCTGCATTTTTGTTTGTATGGTAATAGGCGCAGTACACGTTGATTGACAACTGATCGCCGACCGTTTCAACTATGTATTCTGGCAACACCAGGACGTTTTTAGGTGCTAAAAACACTATCGATATTTACACGTTATTAAATTCTTATATAATACATCTTTTTCAGATGAATTATCCGCAACCCGCATTATTTGGAAATTTAATCCACCTCGAAGTCCGCACTTCGGAGGAAATTTTGAAATTTTTGTAAAGGCATTTAAAAATCATCTTTTTAAATCAATCGGTTCACAAGTGCTTACCTATGAGGAAATGATAACCGTTTTCACCCAAATTCGAATTCAACATATTTTAAACAACCTTATAGGAACTCTTGTACATTTTCTAAATAATCGATAAGCGAGATAATGCAGAAAGTCATTGCACATTACAAGCTATTTACAACGATGCATTCGATATATTATATATATAATTACATAGCACTTGCCCTTCTACGCAAAATGGAACAAAATGTCAAACATGCGGGATCTATAAGGGATATCTAAGTTTATATTTAAGATTAGACTAATCGTACGATATGGAGTGAGGGTTTGTGGCGGGGTTGGAAGGTTTAAGGAACTTTTAACCTCTGCGTTCTTCCGCTCTGTGGGAAAGAAGCCTTCGGCTATCGCCGAGTTGTATGTTACGACCAATAATTGAATGATGGCAGTGGGAAGGAGTTTAGTCACCTCATTGGTCACGCCATCAGAGCTTGGGGCAATACGTGGTCGTAATTTTTTAAAGATATGCTCAACTTAGCTTGTAACCGGGGAACCGGGATCGCGTAACGACTCGTTTGCCTTTTTAACTGTGCCATCCACCTGTCGGAGGTGGTGTTGGTCGACCGGCAGAAGGCTTGGGGTACACTGAGTCTCGAGGCTGTCAGCCAGCATTTGGCCTTCTTCTCATCTAACATGGCATGCATATTACCTGGGCGGACGCGAAAGCCACTACACCGGTTTTGAACGCTTTTAGGAGGGACCAGAAAGCCTGGGGCGAAGGTCTTATGTTTCGACATCTGCTATCCCACCGCTCATTTCACTCGACCTCTTTGCGTGCTTTTGTTTTACAGTCTAGAGAGCGTAGCCTACGATTCGACTCGGTTGGATATCGGTTATAGGCTCGGATGACCGCATTCTGGCTTCTCGGCAAGTCTCTCGCATCGTCCAGCAGGGCCCAGCTATAGTCATCCATCACTGAGACCTCGTGCACTGGACTCTCGAGCATTACTCGACCGTCCAGTGCGCGAAACTTGAGAGGGCAACAATTGCGGAATCCGTGTCTTGTCTAGTAGCAATAGTGGCTGGAATTGAGCTAAGCTCATGTGGGAGATTTTTTTTAACTTGGCGTTGACTTTATGCTAGCTGGTCGCGGTCTTTGTTGAGGGAGGGGCAGGGGCTAAAGGCCCTAGCCGATATATAACGGGACGGTGATCCGAATTAAGCTTGTGGATTACTTCATTATTGCGTAGGGTGAGATTGAGATTTTGGATAATCGCGATGTGTGACCTACAACGTACGAGAAGTGGGTATGCGAGCTAAGCGCGACTACTTTAAAATCGAGTTGGTTAAAGAATGCATTAAGTTTGAATCCCCAATCATTGATGCGCGTTGAGTTCCATCGGGTGTGATTGCTATTAAGGTCTTCTGCCGAAATAATGGATAGGATCCTCCTATAGATAGGAGGACTTCGAAATCGGAGCACAATAAAGTTGCAGGATGGTCTAGTGCCCATCCTAGGAAATTGTGTTTTGTATATTAAAAATAGTATTCCTACAGTAAAACTTTTAAGAAAGGTAAAAAATCCAAAAGATGGTAAAGTCCAAATAATGTTTAATATCATCTTTAATCATTCCCACCACATACAACAGTAACATGTTCTAATTTATATAAAGGAATTGCCAAAACGTGAATCCAAATTTTTCTCCTGTGTTTGTTTAATTATAGGAAACAATGTAGGAACATTGTTTAAAAATAATTAACCTCAAGAAGTACCTCAATGATTATTGTTAATTCTTTACTAGTTTTTTTTATGAGACAATGTACTTTGTTCATGTTAATTGCTTCTGTATAAAATTGTGATGTTGTGCCCAGCTGGTTATTGTAGTGAATATAATATTTTTCTATTAAATTATGGCACTATAGACATAGTCAATATCAGAGTTGTACTATGATTGTGTATCCTAATATGAGTAGAATTGAAAAGAATAACATAGAGAGAGAAATATAACATATTCCATTTCATTAGCAATGTATTTTGAATTTTAATGGATATTTTCAATAAAAAGAAACATTTTCATAACATGAATTTTATATAATAAGTTTATTTTTACAGGCTCAGCTAAATGGCTGAAATAAATCACCATTTAAGGTTGATTTTTTTCAGTCATTTAGGAGATCATCAAATAAATACATTTATCTCACTAACAAGAACATGAAAGTTTCAACCTACCATTATAAATATATAACTTCACTTGGCTTGTTCTTGGTTACTAGAAGATTCAGAACTCAAGGATGCAATTTTGTCATAAGCTGCACTTGCGGCATTGCTCGTATGAGTTGGTAAATGAGCAAGAAATTGAAAAGTTGTTTTTACACCGCAATTCCAAAAGTATTTAAATAGATATGATATCCTGTCATTTGTTGGTAGTGGTGGCAACTGAAATAGAGAGAATGCATTTATGTTTGTAATGCAATAAAATAACTACACAAAATCATACTTTAAAATGCAAATTTAAACTTTATTACATTCGCGGTTATTGTTAAGAGCTTGGATGACGAAATTTGCATCCAAAAAATTATAACCGACTGAGAATAATTATTGATAAGACATGTCTAAAGAATAAAATGGGGGTCGCTACTACTTGTCGAGAAAAACAAACAAAGTTAATATTTTGTGTGAGGAGTCCCATTATTGACGACCCGATTAAATTTTTTTGAAGGCAAAATTCGACATAGCCAAGTTCTTAACAATTACATTACATTTTATACAAATAAGATAAATGTACCTCAAAAGGGATTTGCTTTTTAAACTCTCCGACGTAAGGTGACATTCCTTTTTCTAATTCTTCATATAGTTCTCGAGTTGTAGCGCTATCTCTCCAAACACCCTTGTCAACAGTATAATAAACAGCTGAACCCAATATAGCAGATTTAATACCGAATCTGTAAGAAAAGAAATCATAAAGTTTAAATTGGTGGAGAATAGTAATCTAATACAGTTAAATAAGAATATTACTTTATCATTTTTGTAGTATATATATATTTAACCTTAAATTAATTTAAGATATTGTTATGACGTTTAGTTATATAATCCGAAATAATGTAGATAAAGTAGATAATGTAGTAGAATAAAAAAAATTCGCCCTAAAAAATAAACAGCTATAGTCTATAGTTCGCATTAATTTTAAATTATATTAGTGCATTATAATTAATAATATGTGTTTTTACAAGGTGATATATTCACGTAAATAAAAAACAATCAGTGTTTACAATAACTTATGTTACTTTATATTTTTATTTGTGTTGTAGTACAAGTGTAAGTAATTGGGATGTAAGGGAAGCCGCATGCCATCTTATGATTCCTACCGTCACCCTCACCTGCTCGTAGTACTTTCTGCTGATCAACGTACGAGGCTCTGACTATCGATTCTTGGCAGTATAACCAGAACAAACGCTGCCAAAACAAAACAAACCGATAAATGCTAGTGGTGCTGAACCTGATGGCGGGCAGCAGCGTCATCAGCGAAAGACAACTGCCGTCGCCAACCCGTCTGCTAACCGTGGAGATTATGGCAGACCTAATGAGCAACAACTCTGATTCAAGGGGCCCAGCTCCTTTCCCAGTAGTCGCACTATTCTTGGCCATGGTAACGGGGGGTGGTAAGAATCCCCACGCTTCGGCAGGATACCACAAAAGATTTCACCTGACCGTAGCCGTTTAACGGACGCTTTCTACGGCCCATTAAACACCTTGCCGAATAGGAAGTAGAGCTAAGTTATATCAACTGGCATATAGTGTGTCTATTGGAAATCCGAAGATAGGGCGAGGAAACAATAACCCTAGATACTGGTCACTTACTCTACTTCCGAGAGGGACACCATCAGCTATCCCAAGGTGGTGCCGGATTTCTGGTCCACGAGTCACACAGGAAGAACATTTTTAGGTTGGCAATTTATCGGCTAAGGTGGCATTCCTTATTATCGCAAAAGGTACGCTCTTAAGGTGATACAGGTATACGCACCTACAACAACACATCTTGACGAAGATGTTGAAGTCATCTACGTTTCATACCAAAATCTTTTTCACATTTGTAATGGATGACTTTTACTGGACTTTACAAAGTGGGAGTACGCGAAAATGTTAAATCAAGGAGCATGTGGTTTTGCGTATAATATTATGGTGAACAAATGCTGTTAAACTTCCTTGAGGCGAAAGGGTTTTATCTAATGATTTTTTTTCCAAAAGAAGCCTCAAAGTAAATAAACCTGTCTAAGCCCCGATATCAAGACTAAAAACAAGATCAACTTTATAATGTGCAATAAACGCCAAATATTTAGGGATGTCTCTGTAATTAATAAAATAAACACAGGCAGTGATTACCGGGTTCTACGAGGCCCCCTGAGTATTAATATTAACCCTGAACGAGCGAAGTCAGAGTTAATGAAGTCAATTCTACCAATGTCCAAAGTCGAAGCTAGATGTGAATACTTCCAGCTTGAGCTAACGGACCGATTCGCAATGTTGGAAACCACTGAAGAAATTAACGATACTACCAATAGTTTAGTACGGGTTGTTCGCCAGGCGAGATTAAAATGTTTTCGTTGGATACGCAATGATCACAAGCGATACTCTAGAAGAGATGAAGAAAAGACGAGAGCTGATAAGTGGTGCATTTTCTGACCGTCAGACACTAAACTAGACGATAAAAAGACTAAAAAAGTGAGATTTGAGGCGACAAAATTCTCAGCCTATTAAAGAATCACCCAGGAGGCATGGATACGAGGCGTGGTAGAGTTATTTTGTCAGAAAGGTGATTCCACGCTCTTGCAAAACTACTGACCCAAATCACTTTTAAGCCACTTTTATAAGTGGTTTTCAAGGCTTATCACGAATCGCATCGCCCCAAAAATTCGATGACTTCTAACCTTCTGACCAGACTGGGTCTTGAAAATGCTTCAGCACCGAAGATGCCACACACACACACACACACATTCCGGGAAATAATCCAGAAGACAGAATATAATGAACCTCTATACTTTACAATTGTGGACTACGGGAAAGCCTTCGATACTATCGAGACCTGATCTGGAATACATGCAAAGATTGCTGATTGACAGCCATTATATGCAAGTGTTGAGACATTTAAATGCTGCTGCTACCATGTCCATCCAAGTACAAGGCCTGAGCACAAGATCAATCTCATTCCATCGAGGGGTAAACGTAGACTTAATTTCTCCGAAACTATCTACAAATGCATTGAATGATGAGAAATGGGAATTAATATCTACGGTAAATATTAATAGAATCAGGCGTTAATTTTCGGAAGTCCATGGTATACAATTCTATTATATCATTTTATTAGCAATATTTCGCGAAAAAACCCCCTTACCACCTGCAAGCAAATATGTGAGCGCACTCTTAAGCATGCTTAAAGTCCCTCTCTCTCCCTTCCCTTACTGCTTGTGCGTGCGCTCTCATGCACGATCATGAAGGCGAAACCACCACCAAGCACAATGTTAGCAGGACCATGCAGAATTCCACACCAGCAAATAGGTTGTTACCCTCACACTCGACGCACATTTCTTCCCGACACCGTTCATTGAGTGAACTAAACCGCATTGCAGCGTTCACTCACTCAATGAACGCTGTTCGTAGAGGCAACATACTAAGGATGCTCCGATGCCGGGGACTAGACTTCATCCATAGTGAAAATGCTATGGATGAAGTCTAGTCCCTATCTATATATCTATGGATGAATCGTAACAGACAAAACCAAATACCTGTTACTACTTTTTCTGTTACATAAAGATACCTGTTCCAAATACCTATTGCTAAATAACGGCCTGTTATTTTGTATAAATAATATGCCGTTTACGCAGGTTTTTTACAACAAATTCAAAGTACATCCGTGATAACTTTTCTTCATGCTTTTATCACAGGCTAATAAAACTGGATGTCCTACATTCAGTTTTATAACAAACGCATTTAAAAGTTTTTAAATTATCGCTACACAATACTCTAAAGAAGCTACAAACGAAATATCACACCGTTTTGTTTTATCTGCTTCGTACGCGTTTTAAAAATAAAACTTAAATCGTGAATTTAAAAACGTGCACTTTCCAAATGTTTTGCTTCTATCTAAATAAGAGAATCTTTTTTTATATTGCCTATAATATCCTAGCGCAGCGCATTTCCCACGGGCGGCGTAAATGTATAAAGTCCGTCCATATTTTCCAAATATTTCATTACATTGTGATTGGAATGACAAAATTGCTATTAATATATTTTGGGCCACTTAGCTCACGCGTAACTTCTTCACAAGAGTGGAGTACATAGTTCTTGTAATTCTATAAATCTTTTAACCATCATAATAGTAGATTTCTCTGTAGTTGGCACATCTTAAATAAACAAGTTACGTCTTGAAAAAAAAGTAAAGCCTTTTAGGAGTTGAACTTACTTGCTCTTGGTACATTTTCATCTTTTCCGCGTTGCTTTACTTAAAATGCCGTATAATTGTTTTTATCGTATTGATGGATTCCATAACATAATGATTTTATAAGGAATCTGTAACACATAAATTAAACGTTTGCATGTGTGTAACAAGCAAAATGTTACCACGTAAGATTTCTCTCGTAAGATGTACCACGTAAGATGCCAGCCCCACTATCTGACACAGCCAAAAGAACTTTTTCAGTAATGCCCCAGTCATCGCGAATTCCTTTTATTATAGTTGCGAAATATCTAGCGTTTTCTTTTACCAGTATTTTGTGTCATTAACTATGACTCGTTTAATAGAACATAATCAATATTATATTTGTTTCACAGCAATGTTCCCGAATGTGTAAAATAAGCAGTACATCATGCGACCAAATAAAGAAGACCTTTATCTTATATCTGACACGAGAATGACCGACAGTACTCTTATATTTAGTGGTATAATTGACTGATCAAACGAACTTACCTGCAAGTGACGTTCAATCACAATTATACGAAGACCTCATTCTTTTATGATCACAATCGTAGTACGTCTTTATGTAGTCGCCATTTCACGAATTTAAAAGTAATACAATGAAATAAATGTACCAACACCTTTATGTCTATGACCACTCTGGCAAACTTGCCTCTTGTTTTTTCATCGTTTTAAAGCTACAAGGTTCAAAATTTACTATAAAAAAACACTGCTAGCGCAAAAATATTACTAGCAGTACTAGAAAAGCAAAACATTATATTCAACGAATTTCTAAACATTGGTAATAATAATTATATTGTCGACAATAGTAATCAAATACCTAGAATTATTGCGTAAATGGGTGGGTTCGATCATGGAAGGATGAGATCTTCATATAATTGTGATCGAACGTCACTTACAGGTAAGTTCGTTTGATCAGTCAATTAATTTGTCAGACCTCATCCTTCCATGATCACAATCGTAGGATGTTTAAAGAACAAAACACGGTGGTTTTATAGAAATTTTGTAACAGGTATTTAATGCTTTGCCCGTTACACTTATTACTCCTTTCATGACATAAACCCCTTCTGGATGACTTCAGGTCATCCAAAATCGATTCATGTGTAAAGCCACGGAAGCACCCTGGTACATGCCTAACTTAGACATACACATTGATCTCGAGCTTCCGACCATTGCTGTAGTCCTGAAATTGGCATCGCGCCGTTATTTCGAATCCGCCTCAACCCACCCGAACCAATTAGTCAGAAGTGCCTTCAACTTTAGGCCCATGCCGCTAGTCACGTTTAAGCGATGAGACAACCGTAGGATGCGTTACGTCCTAGACTTCCCCGACGACGAGACGACTCTAGCCGTAGCAAAGCACAAAGAGCGTCTCAAGAAACAAAGAACAAACCGCGCTTGCCGGCGAGTGCGGCTGAACACATATAGTAGATACCAGCACGTAGCTGAGTCTGAGTCTGAGCACTCTATGGAGCGTTCGCCGAAGCGACCTAAGAGCTCAGCGGCCTCCCCGGTAACATTATTAGAATGGCGGTCCGAGCCAAGGCTCGAGCTTTAGGCCTGGCGCCCCGAGCGCCACCGATCTCCTCATGTCCGTTGGAACTGCAGAGAAAAAAAAACGCTTATTACTTTGAAACAGTTAAATATACAGTTCCTTCTGTTCTGTGCATGTTATGATACTAGTACGGATATTTGTTATTTAGTAACAGGTATTTTCTATGTAAGGAACAATTGTTATTGCGCATTTTTAAATACCAGATATATTTAACTATTAAGTTAAATACGACCATCCCTATCACTCAATTTCATTATTGTCAGTATTATGGGTCCTGTCAATTGTCAATAATTTTATCAATAATATTTTCCTGTTACGTACTATAATAAACGCACAAAATATTAATTTTGTAGTTTCAACCTAGTTAACATTTAAAATGGGAGATCGTCTCGAAATAATAGAATTAATTAATTTGTGTCTTTTACCAAAATTAAGCAAAAATTACGATGAGAGTCAAAATCATATCGAATTCGAAATTCGTAATAAAAATCTAAATGAAAACTATCAAGATTTAATAAATAAGTTAGAAAAGATCAATCTAAAGGATCCTAACTCGGAAAATATCATATCTCACTTACTAATTTTATATTATGAGCTTCAATGTAGCAGTTCATACAATAACCCAGATAATTATAAATTAGGCAATAAATTAAATTATTACTTTGAAGTATTTTACAATATAAATATTAAAAATGTTGTTACGTGTAACAAACAATTTAATCATCAGAAGATTTTTGACCAGTGCATGGAAAATTTACATGTCAAATTGACTTCAAGTTGTTTTAAGAAATATCCCAGTCAAATCGAAGTATATCACAGTTTAATCAAAGAACTAAAGGTAAGTGTAATCTGTTACACCAGCAACATCTTTTATTGATTGCAGTTTTATTGATATGTTTAAGATATGAATGATTGTGAAACAAGAACAAAAGCAAGATTTGCAAATATCATCCAGTTAACCTGATCTCACATTTGTGTAAAGCATTTGTTGAAGTCATTTCAAAAAGAATAGACTGGAAACTTGATACTCATCAACCTTCAGAGCACGCTGGTTTTTGACAACAGACCATCTTCAACTGCAATATTTACATCTCTCTGCAACCAAAACCGACACAAAACCTACATTAACCTCCTGAAAACCATATATGACATTATTTCAGCTAACATCATACTTAACACTTACACAGGCCCTATGTTTCCAATATTAAAAGACATTAATGGGGAGACCCACTCTCTCCCAAACTATTTACAGCAGTTCTAAAAAAAAATTTCAAACAGCAAAAAATTATGGATGTCTCAAGGCATTGAAATTGGCAACAGAAAACTAAGTAACCTTTGGTTTGCCAATGACATTGTTATTTTAGCCCTTCAACTCCAGACAATGTTACAAGAACATAGCACTGCAAGCATCAAGGTGCAATTAGTAATGAATCAGCCCAAAACTAAGATAATAACCAATAGCACAAGATGTAAGGTTAAGGTAGATGGGGGACAGATACACTATGTAAATAAGAATGTCTGAATGGGCTTGTTAGTATCTTACGAAAACAGACAAGCAACAGAAATAGAATGCAGTACCAATAAAAGATACTGTTTCTATCCGATGTGGCAACCCTACGGCTCCCAGTCCCGAACTCATTACCCCATCTAATCATGCACATTATATAACCAGCATATGTCGTT